>OMKR01043871.1:0-13223 GCA_900302355.1 Cyttopsis rosea | reverse complement strand
AATAATAGTCATCCACGATGACGACGACAATAGACGGAATGGCCCTTTACAATTCTTTACTTTGTTATTATTATTAGTAATATCATCACCTTGTACATTCAAACACGGAAGTTAATAAGCATGAGAAATTACCTTCAAGTGTAGAAGATCTGCCCTCTCTACCTGGGGAATCGAAAGAGAAAACTAAATAAAACGTGATTGTTCCATCCCGAAAAAAAGTGAAATACAAACATTACATTTTTGACCTATTTGAGTCTTTTTTTTCTTTCATCTATTGGAAATGCATAGCGGGACAGTTCGCCCTGACTCCAGGATCGCTCCGTTTGATTGGTCGTTTGTTTGCTTGCTTGCTGATGAGTTATTACTCGTTAAACATGGCTTTCGTAGAAGACCTGGCACGGAGGAACCTTATCGGTCGGCGTCTGCTCAGTCTCCGCCGGCTCAGAACTCGCCTCCCGCTCTTCTTCATCCGGATCGTCGTCGAGGTGGAGGGGAGCCAGCGGCGGAGGGGTGGAGGGCGAGGCCTCGGCCGGGGGCGGGGCCTCTATGCCGCAGTACCCTCCGACGGCCAGCGGGGGGTGAATAGACACTTGGATGGCCATGTGCTGCGCCTGGTCGAGAGAGGAATTGTCTGAATCCGCTGCGGGGGATCCACTACGCTCCCTCTCTCTCTCGCGCTCCCGCTCGCTCTCCCTCTCCTGCAGGATGGTGAAGACGTCCCCCGCCACGCCGATGGAGGCCACTGCGTCGGTGAGGCGGTGTCCCTCCGGGGCCTGCCGGACGAAGGTGTGCCTCATCTCCTCCACGCCCACCACCTCCAGGATCTCCTCCATGAAGGTGCGGCAGTTCATGATGAGCGGCGGCAGCGGGATGCTCCTCGCCAGCTCCTCGATATAGCGCGCAAACTCCATGGTCTTGAACTGCGTGACCTTGGCCAGCTCCAACGTCTTGGCCGAGGTGATGATAGGAATGCGCTTGGCGATCTCGAAGGCCTTCTGGAGCTTCTCGGCACCCTCGGTGCGGAAGAACTCGTTGATGGCCTTCTCCGTCTTCTTCAAGTGGCTGCTCATCATGCAGAGGCGCGTGATGTTGAGTGCCATGATGATGGTGAAGGTGACCAGGCACACCACCATGTAGTATACGCCCATGTCGCCCTTGGTGATGACCACGCGCAGCGTCACCGTGCAGTTGGAGCTGCCGTGCGCATTGGACGCCATGCATGTGTACTTGCCACGGTCAGCAAATTCAATGCTGGTGATGTTGAGGATGCCATTGTCCAGCAGCCACCATTTCCCGCCTAAGGAAGAGAAAGAAAGAGGGGGAGAAATTATTCCAAATAAAATCTCAACAGTGGCTACACGTTTCCCACATCCATCTGTGTGAAAAATTCAGTCAATTTTGATTCAGGAGCACGAATACTGTTCCCGTCAGAATCCCAGTCTATTGTAAATGAGAAGCGTAATGAATGAATAGTTTGCATCCATCTATACATTTGTTGCACTTCCAATAGACATGTTTGTCTTTATAATGGTACTTGGCCCATCAATTAAAAATTGCAACAAGCTAAAATAGAGGCAAGGAGCCTCAAACAGGATAAATATTAGGAATAGACAGTCCTGTAACACACAGAAGCAGAGAAACCAAACATAGATCAAGTCGAGCTCAAAGTTCACCTGAGAGATTAGCCAGGATGACCCTCCGTGATGCCCTTCTCCCACACAACTAGGCCTCTACTGCAGTGGAGATCTGAGCGCAGCTATTTATTGCAGCTTTTTCGAGAGGCCCTTCAATTCCTCCCCAAATTGCCTGCTCTGTGCTTCTGCCAGCAGACCATAACTCACTTTATTTATGGAATCTGACAAGTAGTGAAAGGCATTATCAGACGGCACAGCACACAGCCGTGATTCATAAAAATCGATCAAAGCAAACAAACAAAGAAAAAAAAAGGAACAACCTACTGCCCCTGCAGCTGAGTTGCAGTTCCATAATGCCTTGAGTCCTTTCATTAGACCGTGATAGAACTCCTTGGGGCTGCAATATGATAAGCATATAGGTACCACTATCATAGCTTTTCCATTTCCGTCTGCCTGTGTATGTACAGTGTGCATGCTCATCTAAGAGGCTTCTTACGCTTCGTAGCAGACCATGCTTGTGAAAACTAAAATTAAACCAGTTCAGGGCTATAATCTGTGTAGTTCAGGGGACGCGCCTTGAGCGGAGTGACAGATCTGGGGTTGAGGGGCATTTCCTCCGACTTCCTGTTTTAAGAGCTCGAAACCTCAGCAGCCATCGAGGTAACGGTGGACTGACTGGCATTGATCAACATTTGTGAACCCCACACTGACATATCGATACAGCATAGTATTGCAATATTGCGTGGCGATATTGTATCGATACACGGACGGCATGTATCGATATTTTATTATATACAGAGATGCAAACAACTCGCTTCGGCAAACCCATTTTAGCGTTAAATTTTTTTATCCGTCCGCCACGCCATCCACCACCGATTAACTAGTGGAGCCGTTCTCTAATACGAGACGCGGACACAGCGGTTGAAAGCGCTCCAAAACTGGAAGCGACTAGTGATACTGTGTTCACTGGAACTCGGAAAACTGTAATTTGTGTGGGTACTTTTTCTTCTTCAGTTATACAGATATTGTGATGTATCGTAGATGAATTGTCTTGCAATGTATGCAGTATCACAGAATCGCTGTATCGTGATACCATCGTTATCATGGGCAACCTATCGTGATAGTATCATATCGTGAGTTACTCTGTGATTCCCACCCCTACTTATTATACCTGTATTTTAAAAGAATCATTCTGTAATCGTTTACTTGTGCAAAGTACAATATAAAAATATTTCTGACCCTGAAAACACAACATTTAAAATCAGTTTTAAATCATCACAACTACACAATTTATTTTTAACGTACAAAGATTTGTACAAACCATGGCTTCATGTTGCGTTACTTCACGTGTATGAGCCTGATGAGTGAATATTCACAGGGAACAAAAGCTTAAATGTTAACCTTATCCTTTCAGGCGTTTCAGAGCTAGGAGCAGCCAGCAACCTTATTATTCCTGCTACGTCTTCAATATTTAAACAGGTGCAGCGTCTGTGCCCCATCTGGAGGCTCCACACTGGGCAGCGAGGCCAGAGCCACCAGGCAAAATAGAAGCAAATTGATTTCAATATGTAATGTAAGCAAGCACAGCGGGCAGGTAATTTCTCTTTGACTAACCTTCAGGTCTTTACGGTTTGTTTATTGTTAATATAGGTTTTAGCGAATGTCGTCTCACTTGGTGAGGGAGCGTTCTGTGTCGTATTCCAATGGGTAAATGAATCAAATAAGAGGCCAAAACGTTTCCATCTACTTACATTAGCACGACACGCATCTAATGCTTCTCATGTATTCTTAATATTTCATCCCCTAAACCTTAAAAGGGATGGATCAGATGGATCAACATTTTGGATGTTTACCTTTATTTACCATTTGTCAGCTCCAAATTGACTTAAATAGAACCCTGCAGTGCACTTGGATCATAGCTGAGGCCACACCTGGCCTTAACTTGAATGAAGATTTTTTGATTGCGGAACAAAGGTTACATTTGAACTGGAATGCATGATTGTGAAATAACTATAAATGTTTGTAGGCGAGGAGAGACGGTACCTCCGAAGGAGCAGCCTGAAGCCAGTGCAGCTGCATTACGTTAAAATCACTCTGATTATTATTCCAAGTCAGGTTTATTTGTATAGTCCTGTCACGTATTTTTGTAAAGCCCTTTCTTCATCAGAGTTACGGTCTCAGAGGGCTTCAGATGCTGACATTCAAACCAGGGTTTGATGCCACTCCCTAACCATAAGCCCTCAAACAGGCAAGGAAAATCTTGAGAAGGAAAAAAGGAATAATCCTTGAGAAGGGACACCAAGAGGAATCCTCCTTCCAGAACGGTGCAGTGGGAAAGAATGTAATAACAGAAAAACATACAAATAAGCAAAACTACCAATTATCTACTGGAATATAGTCCTAATGAAGTGAATTAGCATAAAACTAGCATTCCCTCTCCCTCACCTGCGATGACATAATGACATGGATGCCTTGGCTGAATCCATAGAAGCCAAGAAGCAAAGCCATTTTGCATTTAATTTCCATCCGTCATTCAGACGGAAGAACAAGCTTCTGGTTCCACATTCGCTGCCATGGCAGGCGGCCCACAGCAAGGGGTATTTTAAGGGCTGGAAACACAGAATGTTTAACCACCCTGAGAGTGAAGCCAAGAAGAGAAATAATGGGAAGAAAAGACAGAGTGAACTATTCACAGGTTTGATAATAGTTTGCAGACCCCCCACCCCCAACTGGTTCAAATGTCACATGGCTGATCAGCTGAGAGTTCAAGGCTCTTACTGAGTAGGGCTGGGCGATATGGACCAAAAATAATATCTCTGTATTTTCTAAATGTTCAGTTGTAACTCAAAGTCACATGTGAGATGTCATGTCACAAGCACTTGTATTTATTAAGACAGGGTTTCCTTCCCTGTTTGAAAATATACAGCTGCACAATATATCAACATGTAAATGAAAAACTATATTAAATAAAAATAGGCCTATCTCTGAGAATGCTCCTTCAGTTGTTTAAATAGTAGTACAATTTCAGGTTTTCCTCTCCTGCTTAACAAAGTACATAGCTGTGCAAATAACAATAAAAATATAAGAACAAAAATAACAACAGGCCTACTTGCTCTGACAAAGTAGTTAAGTGGAGTTGATTTTTTTCATTATCGATAAATCTGTCAATTATTTTCTCAATTAATCGATTAGTTGTTTTGTCCATAAAATGTCAGAAAATACTTGTTTTGTCCACAACCCAAAGATATTCAGTTTACTGTCATACAGGACAAAAGAAACCAGAAAATATTCACATTTAAGAATCTGGAATCAGAGAACTTGGAAATTTTCTTCTTAAAAAATGACTCTAAACGATTAGTCGATTATCAAAATAGTTGCCGATTAATTTAATAGTTGGCAGCTAATCAATTAATCGACTAATCGTTGCAGCTTTAGTGGATATTCTAACCGAGCAGGCAGAGGCATTGATTAGAACAGCTAGAAAATTGCATTACTTTACTGTAATGCAGCTTTAAAAAAAACATTTATCTATATCTCGATATTCCGATAACAAAAAGCCCAGACGATATCTCGTGTCATATCGCAATAACGATATTATATCGATATATCAACCAGCCCTATTACTGAGAAGTCTGTACTGACAGACAGTAGACAGTCTACTGTCTACTCGAGGAAATAAGAGGGCAGCAGACGTGTCGTGGGCGAAGGGATGTGATTCAGAGCCTTAGGTGTGAGATGGGTAATGATACACTGATCTGAATCCATGCATTGATTCTCAGGAACATGACGTGGATCACTCTATACAAGGTTCAAACTGGAATCAATATCACTAGAGGCAAATGCACCGCAATCTAGTTCATGGCAAAACGCTCCCTGGTTGGTCTAGTTCCACAGGAAACTACTTCACAGAGATTTACTGACCCTTCTATCCCCAGTAGCCTTTCACTGAATATCTAAACCTACTCCTCTGACCTTTTTAATTTCAGAAAATGTCGCCCCTATTATCTTTTTTGTTCCGATTCAAAAATAGAACCGTGTCACATGGACCCTAAAATTACCCTTGCGCTTCAAACCTCAGGTTACATGTGTCTGAATTCAAGACAAGTACAACGCAGTAGTACAACAGTACTGCTAATCTGAATCACACGGTGTTGTGCTGGATCAAGTATCATTGCTGATGAATTCAAATCTTATCATATTGTGGGAGGGGGCCTATTTTCCAAACTGCAATAAACATGTGTTTGCTGGTAATTTGCAGTTCTTCACCTTTAACCAAGGTTTTTGGAAAAACACATTTTAATATTTATACCAGCTAACACTGCCCAACTAGCCTCCTACCTACGTACCTTATCTTAGGGTTGGGCGAGATATCGTGATTGTAATATAGTCAAATGTTGTCTTTTCCTAGTCTTAAAGGCTGCACTATTGTAGAGTAAAGAAATGTGTATAAATATCTTATGAAAGCACCAATAGTCATCCCAAAATGATCAAAAGGTATTCGGTCAAAAATATTGTGACATTTGAGCCTTTACCCACGATACTCCCTCAAAATGCTGAAGAATAAACACAGTATTTCGATAACCATTTACCATTTTACGTATTACAAAATAATTACAACGACATTCACCTGTCTAAGGATGTCTTTCAGAATTTTATTTTGGCCCAGAGAAGGAAAACATGAACAAATACATCCAGCGCCCAAGCTGATTGTTTATCTGCTGAAAAAGATGAATGGACGGAGAAAATGTAACAAGGACCTCTGATGCGCCACCTCTCCGCCTTTTCATGTGGGTGAGAGATTTCTAAATTTACAAGCTCCTCACCAGCGCTGTGATTCAAGTGCCAAACGATTGATGTGTTGCCCGTTCATGTGCGTGTGCATGTTTAGCTGCATATGAATGCTGAGCAACAGCAAGCGGGGGAAAGTCGTTAGCGATGAGGTTTGCAGCGGGTGAAAACAGGCTCACCGTGAACAAGTCAGGACTGGTTCTTCAGCCTCAATAAGAGTTTTAAGTAGAAAATGGTGGTTGTTGTTTGAGCCAAGAGAAGTAGGCCAGTTATGTCGGTGGAAAGGTTGGCAGAAGTGAAAACAAAGCCATTTTCCCCCCTAATGGACAATGGATGTTCAAGACTTCCCAATAGAGTCGCCATTTTGGGAGGAGCACTTTGATTCTATTGCATAGAGAAATAGCTAAAATATACGAAATGTACAAAAATGGAGAAAGGAAGGGAGAAAAAGAAGGGTCGAGGTTCCACACAAGATGGTTGCAAGATTTTTTTGTTGCAGTTTTTCACCTAACAAGACCTCCAATTACGTCAATGCAAGTGATCCTCCTAATATGGCGGCTTGCTCCAGCAATGTATCGTCAACTTCACGTTCGCTATACTCCAACATCAGTACAAATAATAAGCGACTGTGTTGAAAGGATCCTGATTAATTGGGAAAAAGTCTTAATCCAGGATACTTCCAATCCCATTGTGGTGACAGTCATTGGATTGTAGAGGGTGTGTGTGTGTGTGTTTTCTCTCCATAATAACTGCTGCATCTCCTTCTTTCAACAGGTTTGAACAGGTCATCCCAAACACTTCCCAGTAGGACAGAAGGAAGATACAAAGTTGTCTTAAAGGTAAGATCATCGCTCTAACCCGTCACCAAACCACAGCATTTGCCCCCAATTCCATTATTATTACCCAAACCCACAAGCCTTCATAAAGGGGAAGGTTGTTCAGACTCACTTTGGAACATAACCACTCATAACAGTCATGGTTGCTGTCAGTTGTCAGTTATATTGTGTTCATAACGGCAAACGAAATGGCTCATTTGATGTTGGAACCCTCAGTAGGATCAATACTGGGCCCAGTGAAGGAAAGTGGGAGGTTCCAACTCAATCAAGTTGAAACAACAAGTTGTTTCAGAATTCTGGGGAAACACATCAAGCTCTTCACCATCGTTCTGCACCTTAGTACCTCATTTTACTGGTATTAAATGCTCCAAATTAACTACAAAGATAAATCAAACAATCAAAAAGATAACCAGGTAGCCCTACTTCAAAACTCCTGAAGCCACGTTCTCTCCCTAACAAAAACAGAGACTTCCTTTTGACGTTTACACTATGCATAATGTATCGTGTTTCCATGGTTACGTAACCCGGAGCCTCAGTGTTATGGAAAACTAATTGGTTTTGCTTGACTTGACTTGAAGGGTGATTGAGTCACCCTTCCATTCTTCTTCACCAGAGTTAGTTGTGTGTTATTTATTTACACTTTGTCTAATTATGATGTCACCGCCTTCATGTTCCACTTTGGAACAACGGATATCTGTAGGGCTGTCAAAGTCACCAAATTTTAGTTGGTGATTAATTGTCATACAAATAATTGCGATGATCAATATAATTACTTTTATGTCACTATAATAGTGTATTAGTGCAAAATCCCCTTCGGAAGAAAAGTTATGAATATGGGAACATAGACATTTGGGTAGACGGTTAATTTGCCACAAGCCAACTGATGAAAAACTTTATTGCGAAACTTCTGACAATGACTCAAAATTGCCACAGAATTTGGATGGAAACATATGATTGTAGAATTCAAAGAATTTACAAAATGATCAAATTATTTGACAATTGTGACAGCTCTAGATATTTGTATTCAACCCTGAGCAGGGATAACTTTGAATGGAGATTTCAGAGGATTAAAAAATGGTTTATGCCAAAATGTCACAGTGTTGGAACAAACAGACTTTCTAATCTAATTTTAAGGCAAAGCCCTCTATAAAATAGACATGCCTCAATCGCTCCTGCATTTGAAACATTATTAATTAATTATTTATCTCCAGAGGGGGTTTCTCTTACCGCTGCTGTCGGTGTCCAGGAGATCTCCATGGGAGTTGAACCACTGCACGTTGGGGACCGGCTCTCCGGTGACATTGCAATCAATCAGCGCGCAGTTCCCCTCCCGGGCAATAATCTGGCTTACTTTTGTGAACACCACGGGGACAAATCCGCCATCTGCCACCGTGCTGTTTTCCGTGCTGCTGTTTCCGCCCAAACCCAACCCGGCCGCCAGGGCCCCGGTGGTGTGGACGGCGGTGATAAACACCAGGACTGATAACGCGGATCCGCCGGCCTGACGCATTTTCTCAGACTGTCTGTGTTGTCACCCGGACGGAGGAGAGTGTGTCATTCCACGAGTGTCTTCATCCCACGCACACTGGCTATCTCTTGGAGATGGCGGTGCGAGGCAGGCGGTGTTCTGGAAACTTTTCACTGAAATCACGAGGGGGAAAAAAAAAAAGGTATATATCAACCGGCAAGTCAGCCAAGAGTTCAAATCCATACAGGGTGATAAGCAGTGGGAACACAAATATTTAGGACTGACGGCAATATCTGTTTTTACGTTTTCTTAGATAAAGTTAAGCGTAGTAGACACCAAAGGACTTTCGCAAGGATTTTCGAGTCCTAGACAAAAGCGTGCTCCGGTTACCACCAGTAGTTTAATTTGAGATAGTCTCGTGATCAGTCCCAACTAAGATAAGATAAGACTTTATTGATTCCCGGAGGGAAATCCAGGCATTACAGCAATAAAACAGTGCGGTTAAGGAGATACTGGTTACAATGAGATAAGAAATAACACATACGTATGTACACATATCTACACTAACATAGAGTAGCACTATGTCGACTATTGACCCCAATATGGGCAAGTGGCAATGGCATCCAGAATTAACAAGTCAAGAAGTGGCATGTACAACAATAATAGCAGTCCGTAGTACAAGTCCATAGTAATAAGGGTAATAGTACCAATGATCCTAATATAAACAGTAGTCCTAAAAAATAATATCAATATCGGGTTGGTTTGATATTATCCTAAGCCTAGTCTTAATTGTATATAGAACGTGAAGCTGACGTCATATTGCTGGAGCAAGCCGCCATATTGTGAGTAACACTCGCATCGACTGTGAATGTCGGCCGCCCAATCTTTTGAGTTAAACGACGTCTCGGAGGCCTCGCCGGGCGAGAAACTGCCACAGGGAAATCTTGCAACCGCCTCGTGCGAAACCCTTCTTTTCCTCCACTTTTGTACATTTCAGCTATTTCTCTCTGCAATTGAATGGAAAGTGATCCTCCCAAAATGGCGACCGGAGTCCATAGCAACCCACAGCAACCGTCCAACTTCACATTTCCTATAGTGTGTGTGTGTCCTTCTAAAAACCGTGTAATAAGTGTGCACAACACTGGGATGGAAAAACAAGTCTTTGAAGCCCGTGATACGTCTCTTTTGGTGGATCCCTGCCTCTCAGGTCTGTCATTGGACGGCATGTAAATCCAACACCCATAGACAATCAACCCGTCTCCTGTGAGTCATAATGAATATATGAACAATAACAATGAGCTCAACTTTAGTCGCCATGTGTGGCCATGGAAGAGACTACAAATAAAAAGATCTTTTCTTTAGTCACTGAAGAGTTTCTAAAGTTTTTTTTATGTTTATTTCGATCAACCATCCAATTTGATGTAAAAAATGCATATATAACGGGATCCCTGATCGGCTCCGTCTACACCCTGGGAGGGGGGGAAATTTCCTAAAGCGGCGCCGACTAACACCGGCTGTTTGAAGCCCGACTGAGATAATCGCCACCTTCCCCATCGACCAGAGGATCAAAACAGCAGAAATCCCATGATGCATCGCGAGTCAATATATAGAAGAAAAAAAAGGGGGGGGGGAACCCGGCTATCACCTGGAACGGGATTCTCATAGTCATTACAATCAATAAACGTTAGGTTGACAATGTTATTTCTACGGTTAACTTACACGCGTTTTATTTTACGGAGGAACGCCATCGATATCACTGGCACGTAAACATAACGGTCAACATTACACAATGTGTAAAAACACGGAGTTTTCAATCCCCCAAAAAGGGTCTGGTATACTTGCTGGACACGTTACATCCAATGGCCAGTTAGCTCCTCTGGCTACATGCTAACCCCGCTAGCCGGCTGGTTCGGCCCAGTGCGGCTAAAAAACCCCGAATTCTGCGTTCAAATGTCACCCGTGGAACTCACACCATGGCTCTCCGTGGAATAGAAGCCGAACAGGGGCCGCATTCCGCCGCAGCTACAGAGTCTCCATCCTGCGGCGTGACAGCGCGGTAGTGACGCGTGACTCGCGTACGATCCGTTCGGAACGAACGATCTTTTTTCTTTTTTCTTTTTTTTTTAATGAGTCGGTATCCAGGAGTCACTCCGACAAAAGAGCGGACGGGCGAGTTGGTCTCCCGACTGGCAAAATGAAAATAATTACCGGGTTCTAAATTAAAGTCCAACGCAAAAAAAACAACAACAAAAGGCCTAGACGTTTGCCTTCATTCTTGTTGAATGCGACTGACTAAATTATTTTTGTGATTCACACTTTGCAAATTCTCTACGAAATAAACAATCTTGAGAGAATTCCAATTATAATATTAAAATATTCTTGACAACCAGTTTGCTTTCTTCCGCTGAAATAAATAATTTTGAAATATTAAATCATTTTGCGACGACTCTTTTTTTTTTTAAACTGAATGAATCGTCGTGAAGCGAATCTTTAAAAAGAGTCGAACCTTTTATTATTACTGCAAGGTGGACAACAGCGCTGCTGCCTCAAAAAAAAATGTTTTTAATCTGTTATTATGGAAGAGTACTAGGGCCATCAAATAAAAAAATTATTATTATTGTATTTTGAGAGTAAAATCGAGTGACTGCGAAAGTCGTGAAAGTTACAGGCTTTTTTGTTTCATTCAATTAGGAAACGGAGTAAAATAAACACATCTATATTAAAAACAGAGGGGGAAATGGGAGGGTTGACGGGTATGGTGCTGTATTTTGAGAATAAACACGCCCTTTTGAGAATAAAGTTGAAATTTTGAAGGAAAATGTTAACTTTTCCCCCTTTGTAATTTCAATTTTTAACCTCGCGGTATTACTTTAATCTCTAAATCCCAATTGTTTTTCCCCGCTGGAAGGCTGGAATTCTCGAAATGTTGTTTATTGTCAAAATATATTATGGTTTTGATCTTGTTATTTAGATTTTGTACTCTAAATGGAATACTATAATCTTTTGTGTCGCTGGCGCTAATCCTCCTCCGTATTATCAACAATATCAAATAAAACTTTTTATATACATTTATTTAGCGGATTACGTAATATACAATTTACTGTACATCCATGATGTAATGGACAATAGTGTCATATCATCACAGTGCAATTTTGACATCATAGTGGATATTATTATTTTTATATATACAGTATGTTTTTTTTATTTTATTCCCTGACCTTGGACCCTCAGTCACTGTCAATTTCTCTGATGATTCATTAATAATACCACTTTGGATTAAAAGATACTATGGATTATTTTCTGTGCACGCATGAAAACAAACGCATGGATTGGATTGATTGAAATCATTGTGCTATAATATGAACAATGAGGAGAGACATGTTATTATCCATATCATCTATTTAGAAAAACAGCACACATTCTTCAGTATATAAACACAATCTGTAGCAGGGGTCTTCCCCAAGTGAGCTGGGCACAACTCTGCTTTGTCAGAAATGTTCTCCTAAGGAATTAACCAGGGTTTTTACCAGGTCCTTGAGGTGCTTGAAAAGTCCTTGAACCTTACCCCGCTGGTTTTTGGTTATTATCCAAATCGTAACATAATAAAAATGTTCCAGAACGGCTTTTACGACAGATTAATGTGAATTTAAATGGGGAGAAATGAGGGAAATAACTAGATGACAATGAGATTATATATATATATATACATTTATATATATATAGCGGTGTTTGTACAGTGTTTTGTGTCAGTGAGGAGGCTTGGGTGGATGTTTACAGCATTTAACACCATAAAATAGCTTTTGTTCAAGAAAATATACATATACATAGGCCTTTGTTACACATTAAAGTAACTAACCAAGCCCATGTTCTAAAGTGATGCACACACACACACAAATAACTTTATTTCATGACTCTAAATGGATAGATTCCTTCCCAGTGTTCTAGAGGGATCCTTAATTACAACGTTCTACATGCTCAATTAAACATCTCTTCATCCGTCAGTCCTCACGACGCCTCCTTGATGAGAAGAGAGAGTCTTCTGAAAGCCTGCGGAGGAACGGGGACACGAGAGGAGAGGCTTAAGGTGTGTGTGTGTGTGTGTGTGTGTGTGTGTGTGTTACTATACTTGTTTGGATCGGTCTCCAAATTGACAATTTTTTGGTTTAGAAGTGCACCAGAAACATGGGTCCTCACTAACCAGGTGTATTGTATTTACTTGGATACCAGTACAAGTACCACTTTGATACCAGTACAAGTGTGTGTGTGTTTACTCACCTCATCCATCTGTTGTGGTGTGGACTGGGAGAAGGCGGCTCGGACGTAGGGACACGGCTCAGAGCTGTTGATCATGAATGCATTTCCAGGAACCAGCAGCACCTGAAACACACACGCATGCAGGTGCGCATGCAGGCGCACGCACACACACACACACACACACACACACACACACACACACACACACACACACACACACACACACACACACACACACACACA
>OMKR01043867.1:0-17309 GCA_900302355.1 Cyttopsis rosea | reverse complement strand
TTTAGCAGATCTAATATAATATAATATAATTAAAATGACATAATATAATATAATATACATATATATAATATACTCTAGCAGGTCCTACTGTATAAGGGGTCCCTTTAGACAGAGGCAGAAAGGGTATAAAAGGAAATAAAAAAGATGGCCACCCCCAGAAATGTTTGGCATCATGTGTTAAAATAAAATAGTCAAAATACAGCTGATTAAACTCCCCAATCGCAAAATAACAAATGCATAAGCTACGAGTTGAGTGTGGAACCAAACAATAGTTCACTTCTTTTTTTCAAATTGATTTCCCTTTGGAGTTTCAGCCGAACATGCCAACCATCGACTCCAGTGAGATTGATCCATATTTTTTGATCCCCTGATTTTGTGATTATGATGTTTTTGTACAAACTGAGAGGAATATGTTTCTTTACATGAGCCCTATTCATGGGGATTTGTATGAGTAAAATATCACTTTATTTCTTAAATTAGAGGAATAGGGAAAGGATAGGATCCAGTTTAACATTTGCAGTGTGTGTGTGTGTGTGTGTGTGTGTGTGTGTGTGTGTATATACATTGGTGTGAAAAAGTGTTTGCCCCCTTCCTGATTTTTTTTTTTTTTGCATGTTTGTCACACTTAAATGTTTCAGATCATCAAACAAATTTAAATATTAGTCAAAGACAACACAAATAAACATATGATATGAAACAAATGATAATAATAAAAACCTTCATTTAAAAACTGCATTTTGTGTTTACTTGTGTTGTCTTTGACTAATATAAAAATTTGTTTGATGATCTGAAACATTTAAGTGTGACAAACATGCAAAAAAATAAGAAATCAGGAAGACACTTTTTCACACCACTGTATATGTATGCCCCCGTTAATACAGTATTTGTTCTTAGCTTTGACATAATGCGGTCGGTGGCGAGTGCGAAGAAAAAAATGGCGGCCCTTCGCAGTTACTCAGATGTGGGGCGGGACCAATTCTACCGAGAGGGCGTGTGAGGTCACATGGCGAGCCAAACCTGAATGGCATGTTTTCGACATGTTTTCTGAAATAGGGAGCCCACAAAAAACTGACTGGCTTGTCGTATTTCACAGTTTGTGTGTTAGTCGGTCCATCAGAGACCCAAATAGATGTGCCCAACCACTGGAAAAAGTGAGTTTTTCATAATAGGGCTCCTTTAAAAGTGGATTTACATAATTAACCCCAAAAAAAAACAGATAAAAATAGTCATGCATGAACCCTCAAAACCAGGTAACAAAAACTGTGACTATCAGCTGTAACTTTGCCAAATTTAATGAAAAAAGAAAACGGTATGAGGCAGTCAGTCACTCAGTCCTGCTAAAAGGAGTGTGGCCCTTACTCTCCTGCCTTGCCAACATTATGAAAGTGCCGCCATCTCCCCATGTAGACATTTCTGAGTCACTTTGTTTTAGTCTTAGTAGTTCAATATTTGCTGTTGTCACAGGTATCTTGTATTGCTAAAAAGTATATAACTTGAAAGAAAATTAAACCATAAATTCAGAAATTAAGGCTTGATATAGAGATAAAGAGAGACTTTTTAACATTTCCACAAGTATTAAAACGATTGTCTACATTTTAAGTATGATCTTTTGACCACTTGGAAAACTTAATTTACTAAATAAATAAAACAGTCCTTGGAGAAAGTTAATGGCTGCTTATGTCATTAAAGTGATGCAGCCAAGTTTGGCTGCGTACTGTTCAGGGCCTTTCTATTTTTACGCCATATGTCCCATTATATTAATCAATTATATAAAAAAAACTTGTCAAGTGGGGAATTTTTTTAAATATGATTTAATGTGCTTTGTTTATGTTGGTATGTTTCTGAAGTTATTTGTATAGCTTAATTTAATGATTTGATTTCAATCAACCTTGATAGGAAATAGGATGAGTGATTTTTGTGTTTATTTTAATTTATTTGTTTGCTTATAAGTTAAATGTTCTCAAATATAGAAACTTTAATAAAATATAAGTTTTTTTTAATTGATTTGAATATTTTGCACTTTTTGGCAAAATATTAGTCAAAACATCGGTAATCGTTAGGCTAGGACTCTCCCATATCGGCATCGGGCCCAAAAATCTGGCATCGGTCGGGCTCCATTTCTGGTCTTAACACGTCACTTGGAGATGGTTTACAACTCGCAAAAATAGATTATATTAAAACATAATCCCAAGATTTTAATTCTAATTCTTTTTTTTTTTTAACCTTATCAAGATAAGTCATGGGGGCAGCTCAGGAGGTAGAGTGGGTCGTCTAATGAAGATTGGCGGTTCAATCCTCGGCTCCTCCTGGTAGCGTCCTTGAGCAAGACACTGAACCCCCTAACTGCTCTTGTTTTGTGTGCGCCATGAATATGTGTGTGAATGTGAGGTATGCACTGTAAAGCGCTTTGAGTCGTATGACTAGAAAATCGCTATATAAATGCACCCCATTGACCATAACTCAGCATTTTAATATGCTGAACAAAGCCCTAAAAGGAAGGGTCCTTACGCATACAAAATCCATTCTACTGTAACGTTGTGTAAACGGCAGAACTTTCATCAACTCTGGGAAACTGATGCCGGGTAATGGATGTAGATAATGATAATGAAACGGAGGAAAAGGAATGCTGTTTGTTTTGGTCTGAAGAGGAACAGGGAAAATGCTGTCGTCTCCACCTGCAATGCAGTGCTGGACCGAATCATCCAATCACAGCCCAGCGATTGGGGGAGGGGGCGGGGCCTGGGGATTGACGACAGCCAAGGAGAGTTCTCGGTCAGAGATAGAGGGAGCGGGTGAATGGGAGAGACAGAGGGAGGTAGAGCGAGCAGTGGTGCCCTGCGCTGTGGCACTCTGCCTTCTTGCTCAGCCTGCGGCAGAGCTTCTGGATTCTTCCCTTTCTTCTCCTTCTCTTGTCTGTCATTCTCCCCTTTTTTTTTCCATCACCCATCCCTTTCTCTCCACTCTTCGTCCTATTGCTTTCAGTTTTCACTCTTTGCCACCCACTCCCACACTCTGCTGTTTACTCAGCAGCACTGATCTGTCTATACTTCCACTCTACTTTTCACTCCCTCTCCACATCTCTCCTCTCATACTTTCTCTCATCCTCTCCTCCTCACTCTCATCCCTCTTTTATAGTCTCTTTTAACACCTACTCTCTTTTAATATATCGCATGGGGATCCGTGCTTCTCACAGGTAAGGGAAGTCTTTTGTGTTGCAGAAGGGGTAACATTGATGTCTGATGTTTAGAGGGGTTTAACTCTGTCTTTCATATCTGGTTTTAATGCTACATATGATGCATGCCCTACATTGTTCTGGTGTTGGGGAAGTAGATTGCTGCCTCTAACCTTTCCAGCTCTCAGCCTGCTGAACTTTCTCAGGTTTATTGGTCGTCAAACAAGCTAAACTGTTTGTGTATGTATGTTCAGGTTTATTTTGTATGCAAACTGTCCTTTTGCAGTAATATGTTGCCCATGCTTTATCTATTGCACATATTGGAACAGAATTCCTTCACATTTTAAAGTGTGAAGCTATGTTTTATCCAGGGGAGTTTTTTTTACTGCCCGTTTGAGTGCTTAAGGATTCATCAAATTATGCCATAAATATTTGCCATTGAAGCCCTTGAGACTGCTGTCGAGACTGATAAACGACCACATAAATTAACTTGACGTAAGTTATTTTTTCATATTGAAGCCATTAGAGAAAACATTCTGATAGAAGTCAGTGTATTGATTGTTTATTTCTTACCTTACTGAGTCAATGTGTGTCCTGTGCTATGTAACGTTTGAGCTGAAAGAATACTTCAAGGTTGCTTTATCTATGTCAAGGTCAGATAAGGAAATGAATATGCACCTTATTGCACCCTTTCTACTCTCCTAGCAAAAAAATTGATATGAAGTCCCCTCTCTCTCTTCCACACATACATCTTCCTTTTTTAATGTATCGCTACCTCTTCATCGAGCAGAAGCTATGTTGGAGAAGCTAGAGTGCGGCCCAAAATTTATAATTTTCTCTAATATTCACCAAGAATTGAAGAACAGTTTACAGATCCTTTGGAAAGAACAAATTTAAACAACAGATTTTATAAATGGATGGAAAAATAAAGTACTTTCAAAATAAAATATTTTAATAATGGCTCTTAATTATGGGCTGCTATGTAATGATACTGTCTGTTTTCTTAGTACCTCTATTGCCTCTCACTTGACAGCAGTTTTTAGCTTGGCAAAAATATTCACAATAGCAAGTTGGATTATGAAGGTAAATACTTTTTGTTATTATACTGAATGAATATAATATTGTAAAATATATCTGAAAATATTTGAAAAATCAAGATCAACCAAAACTAAATTCAATAAATTAATTAAAAGAAAATTAAAATCAATTTCAGAATACAAAAATGGAAATGATGATTTTTTTTTTTCTGTTCTATTTTTGAGGACAATTGTTGACTTTGCGGCTTTGTCATCAGTTAATGGCCATAGTTGCAAAAGACTTATCTTTCATTCACACTTTCTTCACCTGTCCTGGTGCTCTGCCTGATCATCCTCTCATTTGGCATACGGCTCTGATTGCCAGCCATGATATACTGTAGGGTTGCAGATCTTAATAAATTTCACTTTTTGACGGAACGTGGTAACCTTAGTTTTATAATTCACCAAAATCTGATAAATGATGTGTAAAGATTTATACCGATTTAAGGCTTTAAATCAAATCAAATCATACATCTTCCTACATGGTATCATATAGTTAAGCAATTACAGAATTGTAATAACAGACTTATTTGGAATACGAACTTTAAATAAACTCCTCATTGACACCCTGGTATTATCGTAGGCAAGAAATGATGGATTTCAGTTTTCTAAAGCACACTTAAAAACTTTCTGGGCAAATTTAACACGGAGAGTGTGCTGGCATCAGCACAGCCTTTTCTTTGATGTGGTAAAAGCAGGTCTCACAGCAGATGGGTTTTGGATGTAGAGGCAGGCTCACAGGATGAATAATAATCACTACTTCTTGTTCTGAGTTAAACCTAGTACTGTGCTTTGTAGTTTTAAGAAGCTAGAGGTTGTGAAAAGCTTCCATGAAGCCTGATTCAGATTCGGGCATCCATGAAGCCCGAATCTGAATGCATTCAGTAACCGTCTAAATAAGTATAGAAAAGCTTTTGCATCCAGTGTACAGTTGGAAAGCACCTTTTCTGTCTCTGCAGAATGCTGAAAGCCTGTAAACTGATCCTACATCTGCGCTCTTGCCTATTTAATTGATTAGCAAAACAACCTACCGGTAATTCTGATGAGTTTGATTTAATCGATTCTAAGCAAAACAAGTACCCTCATGCTCTAAAGTCTTTTGATTCTCCAGAAAATCCATGGTTTACATGGACAATAAAGCATGTTAACCAGAAACCTCTCCTAAAAAAGGGCGTTCAAGAGAACCATATAGCTTAAGAGATAATGTTGCTTTGATCAGCTTCTGATCCTCTTCAACAAGCCCTTACCCTAGCTGGCGTTCATTCCAGCCAACATGTGCTAGGCTTTACTCACCCACCGAGCCTATCTGTGCCCCAAATCACAATAGCTATGCTCGGCTATTCGTTTGGACAGTTTGATTTAATAAATATGTCAGAGATAATGTGTGTTTGGAGGACATGGGCTTATTTTAAGCCTCTCATCCAGCAGTGCTTTAAAAGTTATGTCAGTGTTTACCTGTCCAGCATCTGTCCTGCTCTGTGTACCAGTTTAGTAAGCTGTCAGCCATCCTGAACTTGATGCTACATCATGTTCAGGTAGTTATCATCAGCAGAAAGCTTGCTGTTGGAATCATGAATACCCTGCATGTTTCTTCAAGTAGAAGTGCTGATGTAGGACTCTTCGTCTCTGAAAGGATACATCAGAGCCAATGAAATTAAGCTCAATATGTATATAAACGCTGCACTCAAAAGAAGACGGGGATATTTATTATTTTATCCTTCCAATTCTCTTGACATTCTGAGAGCTATAAGACGTAGCTTAGAATAAACTATAAAATCAAGTATTTATCTACAGTCAGTTTAACTTTTAGTTTCCCTGAAAATGTGCCTTACTTAGCAGTGTGATTAACATCTTAACAATTTCACCATCTACCATGTAGACCTGTCAGTAGTTATCCTGAATTGTTTCCCATGGTACTTGAGGAAGAATATAGTTGGTAATTACATCATCACTTTTACACCTAGCTTTAACTGCATAATACTTTTAGGAGGTATGTTTCACTGTTTGTGGTTATTATCCTTAACATATGATGACCACAACACAGTTTCCTTGATGGAACATATTTAAAACAACTTACAGTAGTTACAGGTGATTAAAACTTTGTGTTGAACACAAATTTATCGTTGTTACTAGGTTTTGACCTGGCTTTATTTAGCTTTTTCTTAAATAATCGATGTAATGTCCTACTATCAAAGCTGTTGTATACAATCTCTGCATATTTAGCAGATTGTCATCAGTCCTGTTTTTCAGCACCATGGACAGCACCACTATGCTCAAAGTTAAAATGAAACCATTCACTTAATGGCAACAAACATGTCATGTCACATAAGCTTCACAAAGAAAGATGCTTGTGATGACTAAAGATATGAAGGCGGAAGATTCAGCTTTCAATTATCTTCAGCTCTTCAAGTGTTTGTATTTGTAGGTTTTCTTTGATTTGTAAGTGCTATACAAAAAGCACATTGTGTTGCAGTTGGATATTTGGAATGCTTACGCAGGGCTTTTCATTAAAATACACATAGTATAGTAGGGCTTTTCCATTGGCACCTTTGGCCGCGCCGAAACAAACCATGCCGCGTCGATTCGCGTTTCCATTCCCAGTTTAAATGCGCTGAGTTGTGCCGAGTTGCGCACAAAATGGACCATCTCCGGAGACAGGCCAAAGCGCGCCAGACCCTCCTCCAAGCGGGTTGCGGTGACGTCAGATGGGCTTACTTTGTCATCACAGGGACTATTCAGCGTCGTCATCCAGTTTTTTCTAAAATGTATAAAATAATCTACCTTTCCTATAAATATACATAAATAATTTAATGTATGCTTAAACACCACATGATCCCTCTAAAACAAAGCCTAACGCCCAAGTTGCGAGCTCTGGCTCGCGGCTCCAGCAGTCTGCGGGGATCCGCCCCCTGGTTTCAACATACCAAATTGTCCCGGTTTTCACCACAATTAAAATAATAATATTATACTTGTTTTCAGCGCTTACATAGACGTTTAGATTAATCATAATACAGTACTATTTGCATTTTAAACGTCATCGACTCAAGACAAACGCATCATCAGTTAAAGACACACCTTCAAGCGAGTAGCCTTGTTGTAATGGAGATGCAAATCCCAGCCGCGCTGGGCTGACGCACCGAGTCAAGCCAAGCCAGCACATGTGTATGGAAAAGGGCTATACTGTATGTTTGTCTCCGTTCAGCTGCCATATATGAACAGGCGGAGAATTGGCTTTTAATAATTATTCCACCATCGTCACAGTCAAACACCATCTATTGATTTGAGCTTTGCCATTAGTTTCCAACCATGCAATTTTATTTTGTTAAATCACAAACCAATACAATTATTTTTAGCTGTGTGTGGGCACATTTCAACTTGGGCGAATCCCTACATTGTTCATGTTTTTCCACTGCTATTTTATATTAACAAATAAAGCCACAGACGTACATCTATAAATCATCTGTAGGAACTGTTTTATATTTGTAACATGCATGTGTCCCTGGTATCCCTGCTACTGTGAAAAACTACAGTTTTAGATGTGTTATACATATTGCCCAATAACTACTGTATTTCACATTTCAAATACAAATAACACTCTTGTATTTTTCTCCATCAAAATAGTATATGCTTATTCAAATTTTCCACATTTTTTGTTGATTTATAACCCTGCTGGAATGTGCAGTTCATGACTTAACTCCCAAACCCAAATATATTCAGTTCACCCTTATAATACAGTACCCCATCTATCAATCTGTTGTTGGGGCACACACACTAACACAAGGGAGAGGCAGAAGCTGGCAGATTTTGGTTACATTCCAGAGAATGCGCTTGTTCTGACACTGAGTAAACATAACACAAAGCGTCCTGGAAAAACCTGTTTCATAAATACTAGTTTATGGTAATGCCCAATATCACTTGACCAATAGGCCAGTGACACATGTCTACTTATCTTTTAAATATAGCTGACTTGACGTTTTGCACCCTGCAGCTCATTTGACCGCAGTAAAAGCTTCCTTTTTTAGAATGCTGTGGCAGCAATGTAGTGCAGTGAAGTAAAGCTTAACTAGTTTTCTGTTGGTTTCAAGCCATACGTGTTTTTACGAAGTGTGTAGCCGATATTCTGGCTCTGGCACCTCCCTGAAACAGATTCAAATTCATTTTGTAATCTTCACAACTCTGCATTTGTACATTCTTAGGCTTCTCACAGGAATTTATAGGTTGTTTTATAATTCAGGTGAGATTGAGAGTTTTACTTTCAGCACCCACCCTCTACATGCACAGCATTGTCTCATTTCTCTACGCTCTGTATTGTACCGTAGTTTAATGCAGCCAGGGAAATCATGGCTTGCTGTGCTGCTCTAGCGACCTAGCTTTGCTCCTTTGTCATTTAAGAAAATGAAATTGACTGAAATTCGTTATAAAAAGTGTTATTATGCCCCATATTCCTCAAGTGGCCTAAAATTTTCTCTGGCGGTCGCCAAAACTTCCATGTGGGAAAATACCCTTGGAATTGTAGAGGTCATTCAAATGAGGCCACTCAACTCTACTGATCCACTTTTACACTGCAACGTCTCTTTGACCTCCTCAGAGGACTGTGTAAAGGGGGGACTGTGTAAGAAATAACTGATCTCTATACAAAATGGCTTTTTTTCTTATTCTTGTTGAAAGGGCACAGTCCTCTGTCTTTACTCATTATGTCCTGTGTAACTTACAAGGTTGCAGTTAATAACCTGGAGGCATTGAAGCAAAGATACTGCTTGATTAAAACTGCTCAGCCTCTGAATATATCAGATCAGTCATAGACGCAGGATCTTAAAGTGCTTACTCTGTCATCTCTTCTTCTAAAACCTCCCCTGCACCTTGTCCTTTTTTTCACCACCGGTCATCCATCTTTTCCCTGACTCAACACTCCTGTCTCTGTTCCTTTCCATCTGCCCACCTCCTCCCCCTCCTCAACACATCAGGCCAGAGCCTCATGGCCGTGGAGGAGGCTCTCAGGTGGACCAGGCGGACTCTCCGCTCCCGGAGCAGGACGAAGAGATCCTGGGCTCTGACGACGAAGAGCAGGAGGACCCCAACGACTACTGCAGGGGTAGGCTCCTCTCTTTCAACCGTGTCAGTCAACCAGCTATGCATCAGGCTCTTGTATGTACATTTAATGAGATACACCAATACTGGCATTGAATATTGGTTCAATACTAGACCTGTCATACCAAGAACCTCCTCAAATATGTCTTATCAAAATTTGTCTTGTCTGGTTTGATTTTCCGTTTTACATTAGCATGACTGATTTCTCTAATGGAGAAAAATGGACTATCTGTGATTATTGCTGTAATGATTTCTAATTAATGTTAGTCTTTGTTTGTGTTGTTGAAAATGTAGATATTTCTTCGGTATTCCCAAGGAAAAAGTAATTTTGGTGTTCATCATTGGTATTTTTCTTTGGTCAGGTGGATATCATCATGTGAAGATTGGGGACTTGTTTAGTGGTCGATACCATGTGATTCGGAAGCTGGGCTGGGGACATTTCTCCACAGTGTGGCTGGCCTGGGACATCCAGTAAGTCGACCGCAATGCAACTCTGTTCTTTTTACATTTTAAGCCATTCCAGCCATCCAGTAGAAGCTACATGGTTATCATATGCAGATGCCAGGTAAATCCTTACTTAAGGGTGTGAATGTTTGTTACTCCAGGGGGAAGCGCTTTGTGGCCATGAAGGTGGTGAAGAGTGCTGAGCACTACACAGAGACGGCCCTGGATGAGATCAAGCTGCTTAAATCTGTAAAGCACACATTGGTTATTTTATACATTTTGATCGAGGTTTATTGATTCTTTCTGTCTAATTACTTTATTCTTTGTGTTTTTCTAGGTGCGAAACACAGATCCCAGTGACCCCAGCCGGGAGAAAGTGGTCCAGCTTCTCGATGACTTCAAAATATCTGGCATGAACGGCACCCGTATCCTTCATTTGAAAAACAGGAGCCGTTGCTAAAAGAGCTGCTGTCAGCCATGTTTGTCCAATGTACAGTTTTACCGGCCCGGTAATCACACATTCTACACTTATCTGGTGTGTGTGTGTTCTTCCTAATGTTAAACATACTCTGTTCATTAGCGTGTTTCAGTGATGTTTCACTCTTTCATGGTCGACAGAATGATAGTTTGTACCTAAATGCTTTGTGTCCTTCAATTTTCTCTTCACTTCCATTTAATGTTGGGTGACTGCTTGGATGTGATGATTACACCGGTTCCTAGCCAAATTGCTACTTCAATGTATTTAACATCCATAAATGAAACTGTTGCCTCTGGCAATACCGTTTTTTTTATCAACTGTTCCTAATCATTATGCTACAAGGCTTCATTTGAATATCATTCAACGAAATGACAGGTATAATTATTCAGCCTGGAAAAACAACATTTCAGGGAAAAAATCCAATTTAGCATAGTTTTTGTTTTGGACCTAAAAGCTGCCACAGCCTACAGCTGTATGTGTGTCGAGGCAACACACCCAGACATTCTCTAGAAAGTTTGTCTGGGATGATCTGCCACAAATTTGTATGTGCAACTAGTGTTGTCCATAGGGCTGTGACAATAACCGCATTACAGCAATACCGCGTCCTTGGTCATTGCTCCTTGACATTGTCTACCCAGATGTGTGCATGGTGTTTGAGGTGCTCGGCCATCACCTGCTAAAGTGGATCATCAAGTCTAATTACCAAGGCCTGCCTCTGCCCTGTGTGAAGAGCATAATACGACAGGTAGAATACTGTCAGCCCCCGTGAGATATTCCCAAATTTATGTTGCAAATATATGTCATAAACTGGAAATCTTTTCAGTAAATAAAAGAAAGTTAAGTAAATTACCAATGGCTCTATGTTTTAGGTCCTGCAGGGTTTAGACTACCTCCACACCAAGTGCAAGATTATCCACACGGACATCAAGCCTGAGAACATCCTTCTGACTGTCAATGAACCGTACATCAAGAAAATGGCCGCCGAAGCTACACAGTGGCAAAAGACTGGTGCCGCACCCCCCTCTGGTTCTGCAGGTCAGAGTCTCTCTCACGCTGATTTCAAGCAAGCTTTTTCATAGTTTTCATCCTATTGGTCATATAAAACATGCATACCATGTCCATTTGGTGAAATATCAGTAATTGCTGCAGAACAGGGCTGAACATTTGGAGGGAAGAGATATGAAAATGTTTAACGTTAATTTTATAGCTTTGCACACTCCACACTAGAAGAAGTTGATGCGTTCATCACTCCTTCACCACTAAAAGAGGAGTGCAGAGCACTGTGTGAGTCATCCCTGGGTTGGTTATGGAAATCACTGAGTCACTCGGTGGAGTCCATGTGATTCTCACTACTGCAGGCACTGTTTTAACACAGCTGGGTGTGAATCCACTCAAGTCACTGACAGAGGACTAATTATAGAGTGATTGGGGAGGGGGTGTCGGCTATGAGGTCTATTAAATGTGATTTGTAATTCTCTATATTTCATGTCTTCTTATAGTCAGCACAGCACCAGCACCCAAACAGGTAACGATCACTCCACCACCTCCAGTGATGCAATTGATCAAATTTGACAACATTGCGTGTTTCTAAAGCCAAACTGTTATGGTTGCCGCCCCTATCCTGCTTTCCCCAGGTGGTCAAGATGTCCAAGAACAAGAAGAAGAAGATGAAAAAGAAGCAGAAGAAACAGGCGGAGCTGCTCGAGAAGAGGATCCAGGACATGGACGGAGCAGCAGAGGAGGACGAGGAAGAAGAGACGACGGAGGCCACAGAGGACACGTCTTCATCAGCCACCTTGTCCACGTCGGAAACCCTGCAAGGCATCGCGAACCACGACACCACAGGTGATCAGTTGGCAGCCATCTTGGTTGACTTGCCGAAAAAAGCATTGGGATGGATGGCAGTGAGTTTCAGTTTATGATTTTCCACCTGGAAAATAGTGTTTGCACAGATATTGAAATTGTAGAATCTGATATTTTTTCTCTTTTAACAACTAATAAGCTTTAAATTAACTTTTTATTGATATAAAGGTACTATGCTCAAACTGCCCAAACAAATCCTTTAAGACCTTGCAGAACAATATTATTTGTACAAAACCACTAGTAAGAAGCATAACATTGTCCAGTTTATTTGTTTGTCTTATCAGAGTTGGAACTAGTTTTGATATGAATCCACACAGACTCAGCTGAGCTGCAAAGGCCGGAGGGCGAGGCAGAAGAGAACAGGATGGAGGTGAACTGTAATGGCCATGCCTCCAGCCCGGGGGGCAAGGAACAGGGGTGCGAGGAGCGAGCCGAGCCGCAGGAAGACCAGCAGAACGCCACACGCCAGGAAATGAGCTGCGAGAACAACGACTTGCCCGGCGGCGAGCAGGAACAGCCAGCCTGCAACAGGACGGACACTCAGCACGACCCCCAGCCGCCCGGCTCCAACTGTGTCGGTGCTGAGCTAACGGAGGGAGCGAAGGAGGAGAGGAAGGAAGAGAGGATGGACACTAAAGGAGGCGATGACCAGGACGGTCAGAATGGTTGGTCGGATGGTTTTCTTGTAGTTTTAGTGATTTCTGTAAGACCTGTGTTGCCATGGTGAAATTTTATTTCTTTGTCTCGCTTCCAGACCCATCGTGCAGCTTGCTGGTGAATCCGTTGGAACCTCTGAATGCGGACAAGCTGCAAGTCAAGATTGCTGACTTGGGCAATGCCTGCTGGGTGGTGAGTACACACTCGCTACTGGGCTGCATGTGTTTTTTCACCAATTGTTTTCCTCATGAATTCCTAATCATAGGTTGTGTTTAGGAGTGTAACGGTTCACAAAAGTTACGGATTGCGTTCCGTCGGGGGCGGGGGGCACTTAATTGCGGGGTTTTTTTAAATTGGATTTTACATTCCATTTATGCTATTTAAAACCATGTACAAACTGGGGATGTTAAAATGTGCCGACTAAACAACCGCCGGGCTCTGTGTCAACAGTAAAATCGAAAATGTTAATTATTTTTATTTTTTTGTAATGGCCTATTCAAAACGTTCTAAGAACTTTACTGTTTTCCAAAATAGCCTATTCAAAATACAATAAAAAAAACTAACAGTACTGTTTTCCAAATGGGAGAGGGAGTGAGTGTCTAGCACCTGCACACTTGCACCGCAGCAATGCCACTGCGTGTCTGTTTCTTTGCTGTACGATTGGCTGTTCTTTTAGCGATCATTTTATCTTAGTCGAATGAATTGTTGGGTTTG
Source organism: Cyttopsis rosea (assembly GCA_900302355.1). Lineage (NCBI taxonomy): Eukaryota > Metazoa > Chordata > Actinopteri > Zeiformes > Parazenidae > Cyttopsis > Cyttopsis rosea. The sequence goes on along the minus strand of OMKR01043867.1, from coordinate 3,817 downwards.
TAATGCGTACCTAACCGAAAGCTTCGTACTGAACCGTTCAATACAAATGTGTATCGTTACACCCCTAGTTGTGTTCTGTTTAAAATTAGGAATTTTGTCCTAATTTTGAGCATTCTTGCCGAGAACGTCAGACCCCACCATCAACAATGGAAACAACATACATGTATAAAGGAACAAATTCATTGAGTGGCTGTTTCTTAGTGCCATCTAAAAGTATCAAATATGGGATTTTTTTTTTTGTTGTAGATTATAGGGCTGGGTATTGGGCAGGATGTCATGATTCGATTCAATATTGATTAAATCCATCTCATTGACATTTTATAAATTTTTTAGAACTGCTACCAATTTTTCAGTATACCATCTGATATGCGTTACATAACTATTTTGCGGAACAAATTCAGTAAATTGTGTTGTTTTTTTTTGTTTGTTTTTTTTACCCAGCCCTACCTAGTAGGTTGATATAAAAGTGTATAGACACCCACACAGAGTTAGTCACAGCAGAAGTGCTCATCGTGCACACGCTCTGTTGTTTTGTTTTCCGTGTCCTGATGCTGATGACTCCTCTGCCCCTCAGCACAAACACTTCACAGATGACATCCAGACGCGACAGTATCGTTCTCTGGAGGTGTTGATGGGCGCTGGCTACAGCACGCCGGCCGACATCTGGAGCACAGCGTGCATGGTAGGGTGTGCACAAAACAACACAACACAAAACAAGAGTTCTGTGCTGAGGAACGTTGTATTACTGTTGGATGAAGAGTCAAGTGTGTTGAAAGTAGGGCTGGGGCGACTCATCGACGTACTCAATTACGGAAACGCATGAAGTATGATGGCTGCGCCCCGGTCAAAGCATGGAGTTCCGTGCACGGTGCTGCTTTGGAAATGGAGTTAAATTAATCTAAAATAAAAACACAGTGCACAGGGACATGTAGCAGCGGGCACCCTCTCCACGCGGCCCTCGGAAAGGACCGATTTTAGAATTTTTTTATTTTCCGCGATCGATTAACTAGTGGACTTGTTCTTTGATATTAAGTTAGAAGACGCGGACACGGCTCTGTGGTTCAGAAGTGCTCCAAATAGTGCGTTCCCAAACTTGGAACAATGCGTGTCGGAAGTGATGTGTTCATGTTGTTTGTATTTAAGAGAAAATGATTGAATAAAATATTGAAATATTAATGAATTTTTTATATTTATTTTGAGTAAATTAGTTGTTATATTAATTAACGAGTAATAAAAAATAATTTATAGAATAATCAATAAATTTGTCGTTACATTAATCAAATAATCCAAAAAAGAATCCATAGGTGCAGCCCTAGTTGAAAGGCAATGTAGCAGAAACCACACTAAAACCACGCTAAAAAATCTTATTTGTTGAATATTCATGTTACAATAAGGTTTTTTTTTCACAAAAAAAACTGCAGCAAGCGCTCACAAAAAAACTAAATCGGAATAATTTGATATCTAACTGTAATAGTAAATTGTGTGTGTTTCTGTGTTTTCCCAGGCCTTTGAGCTTGCCACAGGAGACTACCTGTTTGAGCCCCATTCAGGAGAAGACTACTCAAGAGATGAAGGTTGGTGGCTTGTTATTCAACTAGAACAGGGACTGAAAGAGTGACTACGTTGGTTATTTTTCAGACAAGCAACTAAGCAACGAGCATGCATAAGATAGATAGATAAGTGTTATGGTCCAGTTCCTGGAGCCTATAGGTCGCTCCCCCTCCCTTCACCTGGATCGGCTGATCATAACATCATCCTACTTGCCCCAGCCTACATCTCTGTGGTGAAGCAAAAGTGAGAAAGAGGCGAGGACAGTCACAACATGGACTCAATATCAAATATTGAGGCCCTACAGGGTTGTTTTGACTGCACCGCATGGAAACTGTTCCTGGATTCAAGCATTCGATGAGCAAGCATTCACAATATCAAAATACATTACATTCTGTGTTGATTCTGTACTTCCTACTAAGCAGATCACTATAACAAACCTTAGGTAACCAAGGAGCTCAAAGGCATGTGTAATGTGTTACCCGCTTCGAGAGGCCTGACCTGGCATCCGACATGGCGGATGCCAGTAGCCTCATGCCCTCCACCACCTCCAAAAACAGGATGTGCTACACCTGCTCAAAGCAACAAAAGCCGATGGGCCTGATGGCATCGGTGGCAGGACCCTCAAGCACTGTGCTGAGCAGCTTAGCGTGGTCCTCCTGCAGCTGTATCAGTCCTCGCTGGATCAAGGAGTTGGTCCTGCTGCCACATCAACCATCATCCCGTCCCCAAAAAGGACATGGTTTGCTTCCTCAATGACCACAGGGCCATTGCTCTCACATCTCAGGTCATGACGGTCCTAGAGAAGCTGGTCAAGTCCAACATGTGTAGTACTGGTGCCATCCTAGACCCTCTCTAGTTTAGTGATTAAGGGCTATTTAAATAAACTTGACTTGACTTTAGTTACCGTACTTGAAGGGGGACTGGATGATGCTATACTGTTCCTCCTAGACACCATTTACACCGGAGAAGATTGGAGCCTTTGCCAGGCTTTTAACACCATGCAACCTGTCATCCTCGCCAAGTAACTGGACACTCAGTTCAACCTAGACCAAGGTCTAATTTTATGGATCATGGATTTTTTAACAGACAGACCTCAGGGAGTCCTTACTAATGGCACTTTATCAGACACGCTGTACACCAGCACAGGCTCACCACAAGGGTGCGTCCTATCCCCCCTCCGGTTCATTCTCTACACTAATGACTGTAAGAGCATCCATCCCAACCGTCACCTCACACCTCATCAAATTCTCTGAAGACACGGTCCTCCTCTCAGGGTTTGAACATGAACATGGCCCCGCCCTCCACGATGTCATGGAGTGGTGTGACAATGCACTGCTGGAGTTGAATGTCGCCAAGGAGATCATTGATTTCAGGAGGAAGCCCCCTAGGGAAGACCCAGTCGTCTTACACGGCGAGGAGGTGGATGTTATGGACCAGTATAAATATTTGGTACCATCTTTGATAACACCTTGAAGTTTAAGCAAAACACAGAGTCAAGAAATCACACCAGCTTCAACACTTCCTCCGGAAACTGAATCCATTCAGTGTCCAAAAACCCATCCCACTAATCTTCTACAGTTCCTTCATCGAGAGTATTCTGTGTTTCTCCTTCATCATCAATTTTGTACTCTATCTGGAGCTTGGCACAGGAAATCTTAAATGCCTATCTGCTATGTGGACTATTCCTTATTTATTTATTTTTATCTTTATTTATTAGGACTTTTATTTATAAATCTTTAAATGAAATTGTCCAACATAGTCCCAAAATTGCTCTTTTCCTTGTAATTATCTGTCTGTTTTTATTTATACCCAAAAGCAAATTGCCTTTGTGGATTAAAGTTGTTTTGAATTGAATTGAAAACCAAATTGGGATTCCGATTTTCTTTATATTATGACTGAAACGGATCCATCTAAACTATTTGTCCTATTTTCTCCATGTAGATCACATAGCCCTGATCATCGAGCTGCTGGGTAAAGTTCCTAGGAAGCTGATCTTGGCGGGGAAATACTCCAAGGAATTCTTCACCAAGAAAGGTAAAACATACAATCACCACCATCGCAATTATTTGTTGCCAGCTAAAATTACTTCATTTCTGACAGCTCGGTCCAGCACGGGGGGGTGTGTGTGTGTGTGTGCGTGCACTAATGGGAATGTGACCACTCTGTTTCAGGGGAGCTGCGTCACATCACCAAGTTGAAGCCGTGGGCTCTGTTTGAGGTGCTGGTGGAGAAGTACGAGTGGTCTAAGGAGGAGGCGCACTCCTTC
>OMKR01043863.1:0-12500 GCA_900302355.1 Cyttopsis rosea | reverse complement strand
GTAAGTTTGGGGAAATCAGAGAATGTATGGTGATGAGGGACCCGACGACAAAACGCTCCAGGTGAGTAGTGGTGCACTAGTTATTGAAGTAGCGGTTATGGCAAGCCGTTTTAACATTTAATCCATAGGACGACCTAGTAGTACTAGTACTTATATTTTAGTTGCTATTCCAACAGTTACTAGTAACTATTTTAGTTATACTAGTCAAAATGTATTAGGTACTGGGGCGGAGGGGTGGTGACTGAGAAAGTATTCCATCACGACCCCATTTTGTTTCGTTCAATTAGGAAAAGGAGTACAATAAATACATCTAAAATAAAAAAAACCACATTGTTTATATTTTATTTGGAGAAACGGGAAATGGGCACGCACAGTGGTCCCCGTTGTGCGTAACCCGTTACACGCATTGCGCGTCACAACAAGACCCCGCCGGGCTCGCTAAAAGAACCCGTCCCCAATGTTGACAGGTCCTCTGATGCGTGCGGAGCATAGGAACCAGTGCCTTTTTTTTCTCCGCGCAGTTACCACCAGCTTTCTGCAGACGGTAATAGCTTGAGTGCAACTGCGTGTGGCTATTAGTGCCGGGGTTTGTGAATTGGACGTTTTTTGCAATGAGGCTCATTTGCATAGAAAGGGGTCAATTTTGCGCTAAATGTATGCATAATACCTTATTTAAGTATGAGCACCACATATAGCACCGGTGCACCGATCGATTGTGGGGGGCGGGGGGTGCTGCCCCAACTTTCAACGTCTCTGGGTACTAGTACTCTTATTAGATACTAGTTAGGGATGCACTGATACTATTTTTTTAGTATGAGTACTCACTTTTGAGTACTTAAGTAACTTTTCAGTTACCACAATAGTGAGATTGCTGATTTTGTGTGTTTATTATTGTTCATTATTCAGTATGGAACAATATTTTCACATGGAACGGTCACTGAGTTCCAGTAAAACAGAATATGGGCACCAAGGTGCCAGTATAATGCAACCTGTCACTCTCACTGAGTTTCAGTATAATGCAACCTGATGATACTTGCCATTCCGAAATAAATTGCAATCATTGCAAAAAATAAAATAAAAAATAAAAGACACTCTTCTCACTCTTGTTCACTGGAAATCCTCCTTCGCTTACTGTGCATTGAACAAACTGAATCAAACTGAACGACTTGTTTTACTGAGTGACTCGTCAAGAACCGAGTCTCAAAAATCTTACGAGTGGAGCTCGTGCACTAGATGCTCCGCTGTAGTAACATCGATAGATACGCAGTCTGCACAATTTTGGAATATTGTCTTGGCTGAGCAGAGCTTGCATTCTGTTGTATTTTTATCTTCTTTCTTTACCTTGAAGTACCTCCAAACAGCCGACATTTTCTTTCTTTTGTTCTCTTTTTTTGAGCGTCAACTACATTACATTACGCTGGGTTCAGTATTGGAGCATTTGTATGAGTACATGAGCACAGTATCGGGCCCGATACTAATAACTATTCCAATTGTTACTCGTAACTATTGTTACGAGTAACAATTTAAGTAACAATTTCAGATATTCGCCTCCAACTATTATCTATTCCGATTGTTACTAGTATCTATTAAAAATTTTTCTAGTCACTATTTATTGAGTACTAGCACTTATTCATTAGTGACTAGTGCATTTTCCTGCTGTTACTAGTAACATTTTTAGTTTTTCCAGTAACAATGTATTTCTTACAAATCATCTAAATTACTAGACAAAACAGCTTGTTGATAAGGCACTAGTCCCTAGTGAATAAGTACTAGTACTCAATTAATAGCGACTCGTGAAATTGAAATAGATACTAGCAACAATCAGAATAGAGTCTAGTCTAAGGCAAATATTTGATATCTGAAACACAGAGCCCCATAGGATTCAATGACAATGTACTATAAAGTGTTTTGAGTAGTCGCAAGATTAGAAAAGCGCTATATAAAATGCAGTCCATTTACTATTTGTTAGAATAGCAACTAGTAACTAAAATACAAGTACTAGTAACTTTTAAAAAGTCACTAGTCTCCTATGGATTAAATGTTAAAACGGCTTGCCATGAGCAGTATACTAGATAATAATAATTATAGTAGTAGTGTCCTAGATAATGAAGTAGTTGTGTGCTAGATAATTCAGTAGTGGTGTAGATAATAAAGAAGTGGTGTACTAGATAATAAAGTAGTCCTGTACTAAATAATAAAGTACTGGTGTACTAGACTGCCTCTTGTACTTGTCAGTTTGATAAAGCATCAAGGATGTGAGTTTATTCCGTCCTTCACTGATTTGACAATATACTGTAAGTTAACCTTGCGTTTGAGTTAGTATGTTGCCTTTTTTATGCAATTGAATAATGATTGAAAGGATAATGCTATTTGACATTGACCAGGGGACTCCCAGAGACCTGGAATAGTTCCAGGTACACTCGCCACACTCCATTTAAAATGTTATATGTCATTAATGGTTGTGTGCTCCAAATCTAAGTGGGGGAATGATTTTCAAGGTTAGTTGAAGGCATCGCATTTTCGAAGTTTTATTTTTATTTTTTATGATTCTGTTAATACTCTGTCATCTCTTTGCAGAGGCTTTGGGTTTGTTACATTTGCCGTTGCTGCCAGTGTAGATAAAGTCTTAGCACAGCACCATCACGAGTTGGACTCCAAAACGGTATGTGTGTCCTCTCTTTTTACGTGCTTGTGATTATGTGAATGACATTCTAGCATTTGCCCAAATCTTTGAAAATGTGCTGCTTGAACGTGTTTTTTTATTTTTATTTTTTTATTCCACAACTGCCTGCTGGCAAAAATTGTGTCTCTTTGTCCTTGTTTATGTCACTTAAGTTTCTCTTGCATATAATATGTTTAAGCATATGCTCCTTTCTTATCTGTCCTTATTTTGTTTATTGTTTTATTTTGGCAATTTTATGTTTTCTGCAGTGTCTTACTTCCTGTAATGTCTAATCTGAAATAAAAAAATGTCCATTTGTTTTGTTTTGCCATATTCACTTTTTTGCCTAATGTGGCATTAATTATAATTTGTACAAATTGAACTGTTTTATCTGAATAAATGTTTAAAAACATAGCATCAAATGTCAGTAAAGTTTTTTTATTTTGTCATTTACAACTATTATTTCATTGCCCATGTCTATACTTGAATATGAATTTTGGTTTATTTTATTGTGTTGTTTCATTTTATTTAATTTTTTTACAATTGCGGGTCATTTTTCACAAAACTAGTTTAAAGTAACTACATGCCTTAGTGTATATTATCTAAACCTCCATTTTCATATCAGCATTGATGTTCCCGATGTTTGCATTAGATAAATACTGAGGGGAAACATAATGACATCTTCCAAAAACCTTTCAAAGATGGGGTTGTTTCCCACTGGGAGGAAAACATGGTTCTGTCCTCTTCAGGGTTTTATGTTCCTAACTAGAGACCTGCCCTGTTCTGTACTAGTTGAAAAATTAAATTCAAGATTTTATTGTTTTCAATCCTTTTCAAAATTCTTATGTACTTGCTGCTATTTCACTAGCTCTGGAATGTATTAATAGTGAAATGGAGTTCTGATGCCAATGATGTTCCAGCACTGGTCATATTTATTTACATCTTGAATTGGCTTGACCAGGGTTCCCAATTCTTCTTGGAATCGGAACTGGTTTGAGAATACTTCAATTTCTTCTCACATACTTGTGTTGCCACGAATCAATACCCCAAACTTGTACAATTCATCCAGTTTCGTCTTTGAAGACACTGCAAGAACATATTGTCAGACAGGGACATACTTGTACAGTCAGGAAAGTTTACATGTTGCACTTTCCTGGCAGCTTGATTGACAGCTCAACAGAACAATGGAGGGGTGGTAGCTAGCATGTCCTTTAGGTCCTATATTAACCTTGACTCACCACAAATCTTTGAGGCTTGTCTTTTGTAACACAATTTTTTTACATTTATATTTTGGTAAAATCAAATCTGCCTGAAGAATGATCTTAAGGTTCTTACAGACTACACAACCTTCAGAATCCTAACTTCGCTTGTGCTCTTCACACTACACAATCCTTTTTCTTGTATTTTTTGTCTTGCACATGTTGCAGTGCGCATACTACATGATGCGTCCCAGAAGTTGTGTTCACACTACATGATCCTACACATGGTGAGCGGTGTGAGACAGCGACAAAACCTTGCTGTCTCATGCAAACACATGCAAGACTTTGCCAATTTTTTTTGTCTAGACTGCTGAGAGAGTAGAAGATTTATGTGCATGCTGATTCAGCATGCAACTACACATGTGGCTGCTCGGCCTCCAGATTTCGTTGTTGCTTATTCGGATATCTAATTAAACACAGTTTACCTTGTATGATTTCCCCAAAACATGCAAGTTGGATTCTCATTTTTATGGTATTTTTGGTTGTGGTTTGGGTGTGTTGTTTTAAAAATATCCACTTCAACATTTTGGTAAAATAATTTCCTCATCATTCCATCATCATTTGCCTACAGCAGGGTTGGCAAACATGTGTCTAGGGGCTGGATGTGGTCTGCAGAATAATTTCCTTTAAAAAAATTTTTTTATTACAAAAATAACATTTGCCAATGTTTCCACTTACTTAAAAAAATGTTTTTCTGTGTTGCATGGTATGAGGCTCATCCCAGTTAGCTGGAGCTTGAATTGCTCGATTGGATGATTCAACGCAACTTAATTGGCCAAAAAAGAACTTCTGAATTGTCTTTGTTGGCCGAGCGCATATGCACATGCACTCAACCTGCACAGGCACTCAACCCACAGTTTAGAAAAATAATCCAGCCCATGTGAAGTGGTATTTAGTCGCATCTGACCTGCACCCTGAAGTGAAAGTGAGTGACCCTTGTAAAACAGTGTATTACAAAAAGGATTTTAATTGCTTTGATTATTTTGTTCAAACAGGGATGGGAACTTGGGACAATGATTAACTGGTTTCTAATCATCTACATCATCTACAGTATATCTACACTGAACAAAAATATAAACGCTTTTGTTTTTGCTCCAAAATTGCATGAGTTGAAGTAAATAATCCAAGATTTTTTCTAGGCTCACAAAGAGTTTGTCTTTCAAATTTTCCCCCTCCAAAAAACAATATTTATTTTGTTAAATTTAGTTAAATTTGATAATCCATCTACTGGACAGGTGTGGCATGTCAAGACCCTGATTAAACTGCATGATCAGTGCACAGGTGTTATTGGTGTATTAGGTGCATTGTCCCCTTATGAAGGGGACAATAAAAGGCCACTCTAAAATGTGCAGTTTTATCTTGAAAAAATACATTTTATTAGGCGCTGAACTATGGATTTCACATGACTAGGGCTACAGATAGGCATTTTTGGGGGGGCAGAAAGCCAGTCAGTATCTGGTGTGAGCGCCTCATGCAGTGCAACACATCACCTTTGCATAGAGTTGATCAGGTTGTTGATTGTGGCCTGTTGAATGTTGGTCCACTCCTCTTCAATGGCTGTGCGAAGTTGCTGGATATTGGCAGGAATTGGAACACGCTGTCGTACATGCCGATCCAGAGCATCCCAAACATGCTCAATGAGTGACATGTCTGGTGAGTATGCAGGCCAGGCAAGAACTGGGATGTTTTCAGCTTCCAGGAACTATGTACAGATCCTTGCAACATGAGGCTGTGCATTAACATGCTGCAACATGAGGTGATGGTGGATGAATGGCATGACAATGGGCCTCAGGATCTCATCACAGTATCTCTGCATTCAAATTGTCATCAATAAAATGCACCTGTGTTCGTTGTCCGTTTGTCTGTTGTCCGCTTATGCCTGCCCATACCATAACCCCACTGCCACCATGGGGCACTCTGTTCACAACATTGACATCAGCAAACCGCTCACCGACACGCCATACACACTGTCTGCCATCTGCCCGGTACAGTGAGAACCCGGATTCATCCTTGAAGAGAATACTTCTCCAAGTGCCAGGCGACATCGAAGGTGAGCATTTGCCCACTCAAGTCGGTTTTGACGACGAACTGCTGTCAGGTCAAGCCCCTGGTGAGGATGACGAGCATGCAGATGAGCTTCCCTGAGACGGTTTCTGACAGTTTGTGCAGAAATTCTTTGGTTTTGCAAACCGACTGTTGCATCAGCTGTCTCAGACAATCTCACAGGTGAAGAAGCCGGATGTGGAGGTCCTGGGCAGGCGTAGTTAGACGTGGTCTGCGGTTGTGAGGCCGGTTGGATTTACTGCCAAATTCTCGGAAACGACATTTGAGATGGCTTATGGTAGTGAAATGAACATTCAATTCACGGGCAACGGCTCTGATGGACATTCCTGCAGTCAGCATGCCAATTGCACATTCCCTCAAAACTTGCGACGTCTGTGGCATTGTGTTGTGTGATAAAACTGCACATTTTAGAGTGGCCTTTTATTATCCCCTTCATAAGGAACACCTGTGCACTGATCATGCAGTTTAATCAGCGTCTTGACATGCCACACTTGTCCAGTAGATGGACTATCAAATATCCAAATAAAACAAAATAAATGTTTTTTTTATGGGCCAAATTTGTAAGACATAAACTCTTTGTGAGCCTAGAAAAAATCCTGGATTATTTACTTAAACTCATGCAAATTTAGAGCAAAAACAAAAGTATTGCGTTTATAGTTTTGTTCAGTGTATATTATATACACACAAGTATTTGGTGGTGTTTTTTCTATTTCTATAACTTATGAAAAATAACATCTTCAGGTGCAGGTAGCGTGCTTTTGTTGTGTATTGATAATTAAGAGGCGTATATGAGTTGAACAGTCTTTTTCCGAGGATGTTCCTGAATTTGGGGCCCATGTCTTAGTAGACTGTATGCTACGGTACTGTCCACCAGATGATAACAAAGACAACCGTCTGTTTCTTGGGAGTCAGGGCATACAAGAGGAGATCTGTTTGACATTGTATCCAAAACCGAGTTTATCTGCAAGTGGAGTTTGAATTCTCAACCTGCAATGCCAATCTTAAATAATCATCCAGAACCACTTACAATAACTCTATCCTTTGGATGACCTGTGGAATGCCAAGAGTAAAAAAAGTTTCTATGCATTGTCATCATCAACCTGCAACATTCTGAAAGGAAGTGGTGTGGCTATACAGTATGATGATGTCGTATATCTGAAAACCCATTGTTCTCATACTTACCGTGCTCCAGCACTGCACAACTTGAAGCTGTCAACTTCCTCTTCCTCAGACCTGTGGATTTGTATCTGGGAGTGTCACAACCTGCCAGTTCCTCTAGTCCGGTACTCAGAGTCCAGTGTTAACACCTGGGCTCTGCCTGTCTGGAAGCCAAGGATCCAGTCATAGAGGAGGGTGTTAATTTCCAAATCCCTGCAGCTTGGTGATGATCTTAGATTTTATTTCCCTTTCATGTCCCTTCTATCATTATTTAATCGCAGAGAAGTCCTCAGTTCCACACCCAAAGCAAGATTTCTCTCATGAGCATCATTATACCACCATCCCTACAGATGTCACAATACTCTTTTTTTAAAATAGTTTTCCTTCATTTCAGCTGTGTGTTGGACATTCAGTGCTGTTTGATAACCTGGATGCACTTATAATATAACGTCCGTACTTTAAACACAGTGACGCGTGGAACTCCGGGAGATCACCTTATTTTGTCTCAAATTACATCAAAGATGTTTTTAAGTACTTTGTGAAGTATTGGGAAGTAAAATCAGAAAATGTTGTGTACAGTAGCAGGATCCTGTGTTCATTTCCCCAGCCAAGCAGGGGTCCTATTTTATTGTTGTGACCACAATTACATTTCTCTCAGTTCAAAAGCTGAGCTGAGCTGAACACAACACAAATGTCAATTGCCGCTAGTGTTTTGAAAACTTTTCGGGGATGATCTGTCTTGGTAAAATGTCCAGAGACAGAACCAGTAAACCTCTTGTAACGGCAGTTGATCATTCAAAGTAGGCTATTGTTTTGCAAACAGCATGTCCATTTGTTAGCTGATCGATGTATGTATCTATTGTATTACGCAAGTAGGGTATCACAAACCCTGGTTCTCTGCAAAGTGCAAAGGAGCAATTAGTAACATTGGACAATTAGTAACAAATAGTGACTGCTAAAGGAAGCCATAGAAACTGCACCAACATTGTGCAAAGAAATGTGATGGCTCCTCCTCCAAGGCTTCCTAGCAGAGGGGTCTTGCAAGGCCGGTTGTTTGGTAGCTTAATGCTCGTCCATGTTTGCCAAGCTAAAATTAAACCAGTTTGGGTATGTAAACAGTTAATGGGGCGGAGATTGAGCCGAGATTGACAGGTCATGGGGTAAGGGGTATTTCCTCCTAAATGGATAGTCTCGTGCAGACAGCCTGTTTTGAGAGCTTGAAATCTCAACACTGGACTGACAATGATCAACAACATTTATGAACCCCTGCCACTATATTATGGTCAATTTATACAACAAGTAAATAAAATATTACTGAGTGCACCTTTAACAATGAATTATTATTTTGTGTGATTTGTGTGGTCAACATGGTATTGATATTTTAACAGTATAATTAGATATTTATTTAAATTACACAGATTTTTTCAAATTAACAGTGGAGAGGTTTCTCTTGTTACTTTGAAAGAAACATTTAAAGGTGCAGTGTGTAGAATTTAGTGGTCACTAGCAGTGAGGTTGCAGATTGCAACCAACTGAATTCCCCTCCGTGTCTGTCGCGGTGCAAAATGGCGGTGTCCGTGGAGGAGAATCTACGGTGGCCGTGAAACTAGTCGAAAGTCCCTCTATAGAGCCAGTGTTTGGTTTGTCCGTTCTGGGCTACTGTAGAAACATTGCGGTGCAACATTGCGGCATCCGTGGAAGGAGCTCCAGCCCCATGGAGATATAAACGGCTAATTCTAAGGTAACAAAAACACAACGATTCTTATTTTAATGGGATTATACACTAATTAAAACATACTTATGAATATTATATTCCATATTCCATTCCATTTATGCCAAGTCCGTTCCACAAAATGGACAAATTCTACAGACTGCACCTTTAAAAAGCAGATTGTATTAAATTATTAAATGGTTGCTCTTCTGTTTCCCATAAACCACCCTGAGGGTGCAGATATATGCTGCGTTCATAAATCGATATGAGGTGATTCCCACTGCAAACACTGCCAAACCGCAGATTTTTGAGATTGTATTGCCTGTCATCAGGTTATAAGTACTTGCAGCAATTATAACTGTGTATCCCACAGACTTTTACATATACTACAAAGTCCTATATATAACAGTAAAATGGTAATTTATTTTTTAGTACTCTCCTCCCTCTGTCTCATCTTCCCCCTCTATCTGTCTTTCTTTCACCCCCCCTCAACATTTCCATCTCGCTCTTTGGCTTTTGGTTTTCTCTCTTCACGTCTCTGTGCCACAGACATTTTATTTCTTCTACTTTGTCTTTGTCTTACCAGATTGACCCAAAAGTTGCCTTTCCTAGACGTGCTCAACCCAAGGTGAGTGTTCTTCCTTTTGATTTACTGTGCCAGAGGGTTCGATTTCCATAGACAAAATGTGGTGATTCACTGTCCCCTGCATTCAAACCCGAGTTGTTTATGGTAAAATTGCACTTTATCATTATTGTGTTTTCATACAGTGTGACAGCGATTAAAATACTTTATTCATCTGCCAGTCGTGCATGTATTGTATGTATGATTCATTGTAGAACATCGTTCACTCCCTCTAGAGCAGGGGTCTTCAACATTCAACCTTTTTCATCCCCCTTGGTGGATAGAGAAACAAGAGGCAGAGATTTTTCTTAAAGAGACAATAGACAACTTTTTTGCTTTTACTTATCATTATAAAGTTAATGTTGATTGCACAGTGTAATGGCTATAGAATAATGAGGTTTGTGCGGCCACGCCTGTCTTGGGTCTAGTTGATTGGGCCTGGGAGCAGGGGTGGCCACACACCTGTTGCTCATCAGAGGAATTGATGAACACAGGTTAAAATCACTCGTCCCCACACACACTCACGGAGGGGAGCCTCTGTCATGACAATGTTCCATCTGTTCCTGGCTTGTTACATCTTGCCACTCTCCTCAATAAACGGGTTTGTTTCAACATCATCACCTGTGTCTCTGATGAGCAACAGGTGTGCAGCCACCCCTGCTCCCAGGCCCAATCAACTAGACCAAAGACAGCATTGCATTTTAATTCTGGCCTATAATAACATATTTATAATGCCTTATTAACCTATTTATATACTCAGTTATGATCACAGTTCTTGAGTGTAAATTTATTTTAATTTGTTTCCTACCTGTATGGAACTAAAAACGAAAACATAACTAAGTTGGAGAGACGGAGCGGTCTCACCAAAGTGCAATGTGTTTTTATTTTATTTGAAATTTCAATTTATATCTGTTAGTTTCCTGCTTGTAATTAAACAAAAAAATCCACACCGTCTTAGAGAGACGGAGCGTGACTGTTCTGTCGAACAAATACAGTGAAATCCACCTTTTTCTTGTTTTCTCAAAGATAATATCGTTTTCACAAATCTCAGAGGGTTTTAAATCCTGTTTAATATCAATACATTAATACAAACCATTTACCATGTGTTTTTATTGAAGTTCAACCATGCACTAGTGCCTGTCAGACATAGTACGTTACTGAAAAATCTGAGGTTTTTGAATGCACTATAACGTCAGAAGCTGCGAATCGACTGGTAACTTAAGCGTCATGCGGGACTCTGTCTTGGAGACACAGAGCTGGAGAGGCGTGCCCATTACGCAGCTCTCCAGCTCCGTGTCACCGGTGCCAATTAAAAAAACACAGACTGTGTTTGTATTTTAGATTCAGATTTATTTGTTTTCCTTCATTTTGTACTTGAACGAAACAAAAAAAAAGTGCCCTCCCGTGCCTTGTCTCTACATTGTTCTCTGTTGGTATTGGACTTTCTTTTGTAAAAACTGGATTTTTTTGTGTAAATACTCTTTACTTCTGAATAATAAATCCTGCACTGTAACTGGGAGATTTTCTGATTCTCTTTGAGATTCTGCAGAGCCATCGATACCCTCCCTCCTCCACTCTGTGTGTTTCTAATGCCCCATCAGTTTGAACAATAGGAATTCATGCACTGGACAGATTATTGAAATAAAAAAACACTGCTGTTTTAGTGTTAATGGTTGGAGTTAACTCAATATTATATTTTTGTCTAAAATACATTTTTTTCACAACTTTTCACAAAAATAACTTTGACGTTGATAACTTTGGTACCTCCGTGTTGAATACCAGTGCTCTAGAGAAAGCAGGATTATATGTGAAATGTGCTTTGATTTGTTGAACAAAGAAAGTAAGTCGTCACATTGGTGGTTCCGATTTCAAACAGATAAAAGCACTGTGTCCCACTTGACAGCGAGGCATACGTAATTGAGTGGCAGCTAGGGAAATGTATAACCTGATATGCAACCCCCCCACCTCACACACACACAGTTCTTTAAGGCACTGCTAGCTTTGGCATTGTTTGTCTTGAGGGTCTAGACCTTAAATTTCTCTTCTCTGAACATTTTGTCAATGGGTGAGATGAATAAAAAAATTTATACTTACTTTCTACACTGTAGAAAGTATTTTAAGATAGAGAGAGAGTGTGTGTGTGTGTGTGTTTGTGTGGGGGGTTGCTAATGCATTCATTATTTTAATAAACATGAAGTTGATTCACTGATTGAATCGCACAGCACCGTGACACGGTAGAGGACTGGTAATGGTTGACCCACTACTTCAGGGTCTGTTCATCAGGACAAAAATGAGAATATTTAATTTTTAGTTTGTAGCTGTGTCGGAAAATGTGTCTTGTCAAAGCCTGGCAGTGCTTGGGTTCTGTAGGCAAAGTAGTGACATTGCAGGGGTCGGCTTTGCTGGGTTATGTATAATTTATTAGTTTCTGTGAGGGCTAATGCTCAGGTCCCTTTAGATTTAATGTTCCTGACTTTACTCAGTGGCGATCAGGAAGCCAGCTGCCTGGACCTACTTCTGTTTTCCACTTTGGATTCGCCTCATCTAAATGTTTTAGATTTTTAGCTTGGCTATGTGTGTACTTGTACAAAAGACCGCACTGCTGTATCATACACACACACACAAACACACACCCACACACACACACACACACACACACACACACACACACACACACACACACACACACACACACACACACACACACACACACACACACAAAAACACACTCACAAAGACACACACACACACACACACATACATAAAAGCACATGTAAACTTTAACATAAAGAAATGTAAAGAAATGCTCATAAATTCAGGAACACACAACCACAAAAAACACACACACAGACACAGCATAGACATGTGCGTGTGCACACACACACGCACACACAGACACGCACACGCACGCACACACACAAACACACACACAATGAGTTTGTTGAAGGAAGTATCAAACTACACGGGCAGAATACTTATCAAGACTGGCGAGTAAAGCTGGCTATTAAGATTCCAGCCTCCGAC
>OMKR01043740.1:2162-13745 GCA_900302355.1 Cyttopsis rosea | reverse complement strand
GCTGCTCATTTGATACTGTTAATATCATTTAAAACCAAACTACGTTAATTTAAACAAGTACTAAACAAATACATTACTGGACGGCTACCTCAACATACAGCAAGGGTAATAATGTCTGTTACATGTAAACAAATTAAATTAGAAATTAATTAAAAGTTCAAAGCTTTTTTTAACATCTGGGATAGTCTTAAAAATGTATTGCATGTTTTTTTTCAAACACGCAATAAACTAAAATTAAAAAAAAACTATATACCAAACTAAAATACAAAATTAAATTCCACAAATTTAAAATGAATAAATAATAAATAATATAATATAATATATAAAAATAATATTATAGTAATAAACAAACAAACAATAATCAGAATGCGCTCAGTTTCTAAGTAAAATTTCCTTTAAAAGCTTATAGACTACATTTATAAACTACACTCAAGACAATGTATCATTTTCATTAGTATCTACAGTACATGCCATAATATTGTTGTACTGTGTGGTTTGGTTTTACACACAGTTCTTAGAAACAATACACCGCTCGACAATACCCATTGAGGTACGATGACGTTGTGGACGTTTGGAGTGGCTAAAGTTTAAAGCAAAGACAGAAGCTTGGGGTTATGATGGAGCCAAAGAGCGACGCCATGCAGGAGAAGGGGACCATATGAAGATGCAATCAGAGCGTGATTTAATGCAGCGGGCGGCAGCGACCCGCTTTGAAGGAATCTGGAGCTCCTGTTAGTAAGCATTAGTGCAGAGGAGTATGTGAATAAACAACACGTAAAAGAAAAAAGAAAAAAAACGAAACACATCTGTAACCTGATGTGCTTGCAAATGACGCCACCTTAAGGCCAGGTACTGCACATATCCATCTTCAATGAATTATCTGTCTTTTTTTAGATGAACTCAATTAATATTATGGATGAGTATTATGAATGGACCGCCCCATAAATAAATAAAAAAAACCTAAACCATTTGACACCCCAAAGAGCAAACCACGTCTCAGCAAAACAACTCATCAGCAGCCAAAGTTAATCCATCCAGAGAATTTGGTAGATCTAGGTTAAATCGCGTGAAATGATTTGAACTTTGTGTATTAGAATGAATGTCAGAAAAAGAGAGTACATTTACAAAATAAATCACAAAACATCAACTCCAACTGCTCTCCAGTGCCACATGGGAAAAGAGGCTGAAACCAGCAAAGACACAATCAGTAAATGAAAAAGAATAATTTCAATTTATTATATTATTTTGTGCCTTCCGTTTCCCCTAATATCACCAATTTAAAATGTGTATGTTTGAGCCTGGTGCTACTGGGTGTGTGAGCGTTTGTCTGACCAAACCAAACCACACTGAGCAACACTAAAGACACCATCCTATCAACACGCAAATGGAACAGACACCTACGGCCACACACACACACAGGCACACACACACACACACAGCATGCTGTATTAATGAGTTAGCAGACTTGTTTTCCTATTTACCTGAACCCACCAATAGAACACCGTTAACGGGGCTATGACTATGAGGAACATTGGGGTGAGGGCAGAGCATACGAGCAGCACATTCAGAGTGTACCAGAAAGTGCGCATCCATATGTCAATATTTTCTGGGATGTGCGAGTCTATAGTGTCCACGTCCTTGCTGAAGCGGTTTAGGATGCGCCCCGTGGGGGTGCTCTCGAAGAAGTGCTGCGGCGCCTTTAGCACCGCCTGCAGCATGCTGAGGTGCGTGAGATTGGCGGCGCGCAACATGCTGTAGGCCCGGCACAGCAGGCAGTTGGCCAGCAACAGTAAACCTGGGAAGGGGCGGAGGGGCGGGTGACAACGACACACGGCACGGTTAATTGGAACGCCAGCTTGACGCTTGTTTTTCAATTCAAAAAACAAAATCAGAGGTGGAAAATTCCAGGTTCAGAAAGTAAAAGTCCTGCCATGTTTTTGCTCTAGCCATGCACTGATCCAGTTGACTTCACTCATTAGTCAGACCTCTGATTTGTTGCTAATTAGAAAATCCACATGGTTCACTCCAAATCCCGGAGCAGAGTTTTACTTTCTGAACCCGGATTGTCCACCTCCACCAAAAAATGTCATGAGCAGCTTCCGTGCTACCCGCAATTCTCAGTCCTCGGTCGGACGGTTGGCCTGCGTACGTTAACCCGAGAACCGAATGACACGGATTCTGACATTGGTTCAATAAACACGTGGAATACAATCAGTCCCACAATCCACTCACAAACAGTGAAATACAGTCAAGTCATTGGTAAGAGCTGCACCCAAACCGCCTGCAGGTGAAAGTGAACTCCAGTTATCCTCCCAATGGTCGGACATTAGAGGGGAGCAGTGCAGCGCGAGAAAAACTCAACTCAACTCAACACAAACGATCTGAAGCAGCAGTCACACACGTAGCCTGGAGACGACCTGATTCCTTTAACAGATACAGTTTTCTGGGCAGTGTCACTCATTGCTAAACTATTTGCAAATTCTGTAAGGTTGCGTAAGGGCCTAGTTTGTTCTGTTGCCATGGAAAATCATGGTTGCTTAAAATCGCAATCTTTTAATTTGAGAGCAGTCCTACAAGCCTATACAGTAACTATTAAAAAGTAAATGAATGTGTGCCATTATTATGTTGTAGTTGTCTACCTTTGATTAAGTGATGGGGGTTCAGAGTTCAAGATTTCGGGATTTTAGTCGAGAAAAAGAAAAAGAACAAAAAGAAAAAGTTAAAACTTACTGCTTAAACTGTTAAGTTGTGTGTGTGTGTGTGCGTGTGTGTGTGTGTGTGTGTGTGAGCATGGTGCGAGCAGCACAGGCACAATGGCTGCTGAGAGAGAAACAGGTGATTAGCAGCACTGGACATCGGGGACAGCAGGAAAGCTAAAGAGAACAGCGTGGTCACGTGAAGCTAAGTGAGCATGCAGAGTGCCATTTCAGGAACAGGGCGACTCAAGAATACAAAAAAGCCAAAAACACAATTTCCGTCCTTCTCATAGCGGTGCCGGGACCCCGGCATCACTAGTACCTGGACAAAGACGTATATGAACGCCAGCGGCGCTATGACCACGGCGAAGACAGGCGTGCTGGAAACGATAACAATCATGGTGGAGAGAGAGGTGAAGAAGGTGCCCAGGAACATGAGCACGGTGGACGGCAGCGCCTCGTCGATCACATAGATGTCCTTGGAGAAGCGGTTGATCACACGCCCTATGGGTGTGGTGTCAAAGAAAGACTGCGGTGTGTGAAACTTGTTGTCGAGCAGATTAGTGTGCAGCTTCCGTGCAGCACCGATATTGCCCAGGGCCAGGGTGAACGAGGAGATCATGACTAGGATACCTGGAGCAGGGGATCGAAAGAAAGGCGAGGTTTGGCATGAGAACAGAGCTGCGTCTCTCTTGTGCACGTAAAGGCAGAAAAAAAGAACCTGTAAAAAAAAAAAATCCAGAATGCTTGGCCTTGTGAGAGGGTTTCACTGTGAGAAGAGCTGCGACGACGCAGCTCACTACACAGGTAATGCGACAAAACAATGTATTCCAACTGCACAACAAAAAAATCATTGGAGTTCATAAGAGCCGTTAAGAAAAGGTGAATGTGTTGAATGAGGGCGAGCTGTTAGGACCTGAATGGATAAAATGAATCAGCATCAGCTAGAGCTGTCACAATTATTACATAATCGCCTGATCATTTTGCTAAATTGTTAAGATTCCAGTTATATGTTTTCATCCAAATATCAACAACATTTTAAGCCGATGGCCGATACAATAAGAATTTGGCGCATTTCCATCAATTGAGTAAAATTTTTATGTTCTGATTTTCAATGCCTATAAATGGCGTGGAATTGTATTATTGCACATATAGGCTTACACTATCATAGTGGCATAAAATTAACAAGAAAGAAAATGAAATTGTAAATTTCAATTATTTGCATAACAATTAATCGTCAACTAAAATTAATGATCGTGACAACCCTAACATCAGCCTCAACCAACTAAAAACAAGAAAATACAGATTTCTTAAAGGCATTATTTTGTTATTCTATAAGCGCAGCAGCAGTAGATAGTAGTAGGAATCCTACCTTGTGCGATGCCCAGCGCTGCGTACACCCCCACCCTCATGTTCAAATGCTCCTGGGTCTGATTCTGCAAGGCGTCATTGGTCCACTGGCTGAGCCAGATGTTCGCCCCGATCGCCGCCGCGCTCTGGCAGCCGTACAGGAAGCAGATGATCACCGACAGCAGCAGACCGACCGCCTTGGCGTACTCCAGGAACACCTTCATTTTAACCTGGAAAAGCAGCGCACGGTTAAGTCAAGTCAATTATTTCTACATCCCTTAATAACAGTACAGTCTCAAAGGGCTTCACAAGCTCCACATTTTACATAGCAAGCAACGAAAAAAATCATAAATGGATAGAGAAGGTGATGGGCTGACCCTGCCGGTTTCAGTGGTCTCGGTCTGGATGAGTTTCCCTGGCCCGGCAGGCTGCTTCTTCTCAGACGGCGGCTCGGAGTGCTTCCTCTGGCTGTAGACGTGCCTCCGCACCGAGCGGAGCCTTGACGTCTCTGAGTCGGCCGAGATGACGCTGATCTGCCTGGAAAGAAAAATATCAAAATGTGCGAGTGAAGTGAAAGTTTGATAACATTCTAAAAATAAATTTAAAATACTGTCGTTAGATCAGTTGTTGCAGTACCTGATGAACTGTCTCTTAGTCTCGTTGACCACAGGCTCATTGTCCACCATGTCTGTGTGGTTGCTAAGGGCGTCTTCGGGGAATCGCTCCTCATCCTCTATCAAGTCCTCTGCGGAAGGCATCGTTGTTATGGAATGTCATATACTGTACATCTTGCTCACTCCTCAAACCCATTCATCGATTTGCTCAAACTAACAAAAAAAAGAAAGATATTACACTTAAGTAACAGAGTAAGTAAGTATAATGACAGAGGTATAAAATCGTCATTACATTAAGATATTGTTTTATTCTGACACACGATTTTGTACAAAATTACCAAATTTGTGTTAATGATTTGTGATTATCATGATAACAAGTGTGGTGTACCGGTCGCCTCGTCCTCCTCGATGATTTCCTCTAGGGAGTAGTTTCTGAGGAACTCGGCGAATGCCCCGTTCTGCTTGAGCAGCTCCTGGTACGACCCCATCTCTGACACCTGGCCCTCGACCATCACCACGATGTTGTCCACTTGCGGCAGGAAGCTGATGCCGTGTGTCACTAGGATGCGGGTCTGCGACCGAGCGACGGGAGAGAAAATGAAAAAATGAAATGAACATAATCTATATCACCCAAGACAAACAATTATTTCTCATAAGGTCTTGGTGCCACAAAGCAAACCATCAAGGGGTAGTAAGGGTATGAAGTGATGATACAAAAATAAGAGATACAACATCCTGTGCAACAAAAAAAAAAAGGTAGTTTGACAGGAATCCTTAACCCTCCAGATGGGCAAGGAAACGTTCCCAAGAAGCCTTGAGAAAGGATATAAGAGCGATCATCCTTTCAGAGGAAAATACCAGTTAACAGGTAGCCATAGTAATGTTGTAATAACAGAAAGTATTTAGCAAAGAACACAATAAGAGACATGAAGGTCATGGGGCATAACAGGCATCTGCTGTAAAAGTTATATTTTTATGTGCTATGGTGCCATTTCTGTCAACAAGTTCTCTTCATCGTACTAGTAGTAGTATTAGTACAGTACTAGTATTAGTAGTAGTACTATTATTATTATTATTAGTAGTAGTAGTATTAGTAGTACTACTACAGTAGTAGTACTATTAGAAGTAATATTACAGTAGTAGTAGCAGTAGTAGTTACTACTAATACTGTAAAGCTCCTTGAAAGACATGAAAGAAAGAAGTGGGACAGATTATAAAAGGGATTTGGTTTAGTAAGCACACCTTGCCGTCCAGCGCTCCCTCCGGGCCAATAAGGTTGTCGAAAATGTGCTTGGCCACATTGGCATCCACGGCGGACAGGGGGTCATCGAGCAGGTATACGTCGGCCTCGCTGTACAGCGCCCTGGCCAGGCTAACCCTCTGCCTCTGGCCCCCAGAGAGATTGATGCCCTGAAAAGCAGTTCGGATAAATGGATAGAAATTGAGGTGAGAATGTTGAAATGAGTGTGGGCTCATTGGAACACGAATGACACTGTTATACATTTGAAAAGACATCTAACCTGACTCTATGGATCAAAAAGCAGAAAATGTGGCCTATCTTTAATATCTGATCTGTATCATTGTATTGTTGTACTGGTGATATTATCCAATATTGAATCCTTATTTCAACCTCGATATCTGATACCAATATTGGTGATGTTGTTCTGCTCAGCTTCCCCTCCCTTACCTTCTCTCCAATCTCAGTCATGTCTCCGCCGGGGAGCACTTCCAGGTCAGGGGTCAGGGCACAGGCCTCCAGGACGCACCGATACTTCTGCTCATTGAAGGGCTTCCCAAACAGGATGTTGTCCCTCAGGGTGGCGTTCTGGATCCACGCCTGTTGGGGTACGTAAGCCACGGAACCCTGGGGAAGCAAGGAGAGGGAATATAACCTACAACCTACTAAGGTACTGCATCTGGGACTTTGACTGTGGAACTGTTACCAATTAGACAGAATTTTGTCAACACTACTTCATATAGTTATCATCATCATAGAGTTCATTCAGCTCTAAGCGAGCGCCTACCCGAACAGCGACGTCCCCCTCCAGTTTCTCCATTTCCCCCAGCAGCGCGGAGATCAAGGAGGACTTCCCACAGCCAACGTGGCCCACTACTGCCACCAGGGACCCCTGGGACACCATCAAGTTTATGCTGTGAAGACATTTAGAGAAAATTGACTATGAATTCCTTAAAGTTGACCATCAAGGTACTCAGGTGATTTTAACTCTATGTCAGATAGCAAGGTAAGTGATTTGAGATTAGATTTACTGTAAGAAATCCAATCACTGTACTTTTTTATTTCCACAGAACTTCAGACAGGTAAGTAAAACGATTTTGTTTATGTTGAAATTAACCTGATAAATTCAAATTTAATTACGAGACAATTGAATTACTTTAAAGGGCTAATATTTGTAAAACTTAATTGATATGGGAACAAAACCAGCCAACCAACCACCACAAAAGCCAGAAAAACCACAGTAACAACTGTGGTTGAATAATTATTTAGAGTTAACTAAATGACAGGGGAAACTATTAATATGTGAGGGCCAAGTGAAAACATTAATAATGTCGGAGAGGGTGTTAGAGACTGGGCTTCATTAACAATTTTTCCTTTCAATATTATGTTGGAGCCAGCACCACTAATTGCATGCATTGCAATTCACATTTACAGTGAGAATCTTTCTTGCTTTAATCTCAAAACTGACAGTGTTATTGGCAAAGTGATATGTGGCAATGTCTACCCCTCTCATAACTCGTTATCCTGGTGCTCCCCCTAGTGCCCTTGGACAGAATTTGGGTCTCAATATGACTTCATTTTATTATGTTTGTCCACGTCTTTGTATTTGTGTCTACGTATTATTTGTAACAGAGTTTCCAGTGTGCAGATTATCTTCTCTTTCTTGTAGTTACTTTTCTTTATTCTCCATCTGATCCAGTATATTGGGTTAGATGTACACTTTAGTAACTTTTGTTCTTGCAAAACATTTGGGTATTCCCAACAGAATGACTTTCACACATTGGCTACTGCACTCTAAGTTTTCCTGGGAAAAGTCATTTATTCTATTCTATTCTATATTGCCACAGCCTTTTGTGTCTGACCACTGTCATAAAATGCATGGGGGCTATTGCGCTTATTGAAGTGGATTATATTCTGTAATTACGATCTTTTCACACATAAACATCAATAACTTCCTCTGATACGGTTATGTAGAAATGTCAAACTTACTTGTGCAGAGCAGGTGAATCTTCTGTGGCCCACGTGAATTTGCCATTGATGACTGTCACAGAATAATCTGTGAAGTGATAAAAGGCAAAATGAGTCCATGTTATTACCATAAATGCAAAATGGCCTGTAAACAAATACAAGCAAATGGGGGAGCTGCGGTTTTTCTGGATAAAAAGCACTCGAACATTTACATTTCTCAACCGATTTCAATGAGTCATTTTTATATTCAAGGGTTTATGATCTACGTGGAGGAGAAAAATAAAAACATTTTTCAACTTTACAACTTTTTTCTATTCCACATAGATGGACCTGTCCAATATGGCGGCGACGATATGACATCATTGACAGGTGACCTAATGAAACAGTCCTTTACCTATATTAAAATTATGGATTTCTCTGGGTTTGAAAATTGTTGGAATAATGTATGTACACAACTCAACAAAATATATAACATAGGTCTAGTCGTTTTTAGAATTTTTAATGCGGAAAAGTTACATATTGTACCTTTAAAGCGCTCTAAAAATATAATATGGAGGTAATGGCTTTTGGGTTAAAACCTTCTGGTATCCAATCTGGATATAGAATGGAGTTTGGGAGGAACAATGACAAAGGCATCCTGTTATTTTCCAGACAATATATTTTCCATAGAGACTAAACAGTGCTGTTGTCTGGTCTGTTGTAAGCACGTGGGGGGCGGGGGGGAAGCTATGCATTGTTTTACCGGCAGATATGTTTTTCCTCTCGACAGAATCTGGGTTCAGCTCGTCGTGACTCAGGAAGTGTTGGATACGTTTCAGGGATACACTGGCCTGCGGAGCGAAGACACACGGGAGAGCTGAAGGAAATACTGTTTTAAAAATAGACACGGAAGAGACTGCAAAAGGAGAATGAGAGGGAAGAGAACAGAAGAAAGGAAAATAAAAGTGAAGAGGTAAAAAGAGGGAGAAAGTCCCACCTGTACGATGCTGCTAATGACCTGCGGCAGCATGTTGAGGGGGAACCGGAGGATGTTGAAAAGAGACAGAGACACAAAGGCCCTCTCGGCGTCCAGCACGTTGTTTTCATCAACCGTCACATACACAGCGAATGTCGTCAAGGCAACCTGGGAGCACAGCATCAGCAAAACAAGAGCTCTCAGTCATGTATGTGTGTGGAGGTTTTCAACACATCCACAAACAGCCCGCTGCAGTGTGACCTAGCGAGCAACCAGTGACTGCACGGTGTTGCTGAAAACCTCTTGGGAACAATACGATTAGAACGTTGGGCATTGAAAGCATCCCTGATCCACGAGCAGGTTATGAAATCAGTAAACATTTTAATAGTGTGTCCGGTTTTGGGATTTTCCAAAAATGCATTCTAGTAACACAAGATGAGGGTGACCGGAATGGGGAACTCATTCAAAGCTGACAGTGGGGTTCGGCACAACTGCAGCATGACTAAGCACATACAGTTTGTTTCGCTGGCAATTTTTGCCTCATAAACCGAAGCGATTCGCTGACCCGTTGCATAAGTTGCAGTTTCTCCCACCTCCTCCTCTTCTTTTTTGAAAAATGGGTGGGGGTCTGCAGTTATTTCTGTTTAAATATAGTTGAGTCTGAGCTGTAGGGGTGGATCCTAAGAAATCCAGCCAACTGATTTGAAGGATCAATGGTACGTCATATCTCCCTTCTCAGACTACTTCCCATTATTGGTGGTATTCGCTGAAACCATGAAAACAATGAACTATGAAACTATGAACCTTGATATTTAGTTTTTGTAGTTTTGTTTGATAATATTGCTTAAACACTGATCATGAACAACGTGATTTTGAGCAAAGGCCCTCAAAGGAGCGTCACCAAGAAAGGGGCGCTGGTCCAGGCCATGGTGGAGAGGGCGCCCAGGTAGGCCGTCTTCCGCAGCACGTCCAGCTCCTTCTGCCGGATCGCCAGAACCTTCTCCTTGAAGGAGTTCTCCCAGGCGTACAGCTTCAGCACCTTCATGCCGTTCAGAATCTCACTCATCAGCTTAATGCGGGCATCCTTGTACTGCATCTGCTCCACCTGAGAGAAATATGAAATCAGAGACTGTCACCTGTGGGTTCTTAAAGAAGCCAGTTTCTCACAAGTAATACTTCTTCACAAGGACTTGAGCTGCCCAGGTGCCAGAGGGCAAACAGCTTCAGCCAACTTACCTGGTAGGCTCGAGTCTTCACGGCAATGGCGGCATTTAAGGGAATCAGCAGGACCATCACAGCCACACCTGCCAGAACGGATGGACCGAGGTTCTGTATCAAAATACCGTGTAGACGTTAAAAGAGGCTTTTGCACCAATAAGTCATGGTTATCCATATCATGGCTCGACATTCAGGCTTGTCTGCTTGTCCAGGACAAGTGGATTTTCTTGTCAGGCAAGTGGAAGAGAATTTTACTTGCCCCACCGGACAAGTTAAAATTCATAATATATATATATGGTGTGTCTTCATGTTATGTGCCACTCATTACTTGGCTATTTAATGTTAGTTAAATGAATAAATTCTGAATACCGATTTGAAATGAATGCATCTCCGATACCCGATACCAACATAATTTAACATAGTTGCGTAGTTGACGCTCAAAAAGGATTTGGAGGTACTTCAAGGTAAATGAAGAAGATAAAAATACAATAGAATGCAAGCTCTGCTCAGCCAAAACAATGTTACAAAATTGTGCTGACTGCGCTGTCGCTACAGCGGAGCGTCTAGTGCTCGAGCTCCGCTCGCAATGAAAGGTTGAGACTCGGTTCTTGACGAGTCGTTTGATTTGATTCAGTTGGTTCAATGCAAGGTGAGCGAAGGACGACTTCCAGTGAACGAGAGTGAGAGAGTGAAATCCCTGCATATAGCCACTTCAATAAAATTCATAAATTAAATCATTTATATGTTGACACTGTTTGGATGCTTTCAACTGTTTGTTCATCTGCATTCGCAAACAAAATGACAAAAAGTAAATTATTGTCAGTTTTGCTGACTCGTGACTTCAAGGGTAGGTGTGTGTTTGTATGAGTATACTCTTATGTAATGCATGGCTCCTCCTACCTGCCAGAGGAAGTAAAGTGCCAGGATGATCTGCAGCGGCGCAGACCACAGCATGTTGAGGAAGGTGGTGAGGTCCATGAACCTCTGTGCGTCCACTGACATCAAGTTGACGATCTCTCCCACGGTGGACGACCGCTTGGCCGCATTCGTGATGATCAGTGACTTGAAAGGAAACAGCAACATTTTGATACGTTTTTGTTTGTTTGTTCGTTTCAGCTTGAAGTGGCATGCATGCTACCACAGTTTTTTTTGTTTGTGAGTATGTGCACGTACCTTCCTGTAGATGGCTCCTATGATCGCTGTGCGCAGCCTCATTCCTGTGACGAAGCAGTACTGAAAGTGCTGGTGGAGGATGAGCGTCTGCAGAAAAGCTGTGAAGAACATGAGGAAGGCCAGGGCGAAGCCCCACCATTCGGGGGCGCCCTTCTTCTCTGTGAACGAGATCAACATCCTGCGAGGGCATGGAAGAAAAGCCAATGTCATTCTTTAACTGAATAATTCTTCAAAGAATAATTTTACTCCCTGCAGTAGGCTCACTCCAACTTGTGCTCAATTTTCAAAAATGCCAAGAAGCAGGTGAGGACAGGATGTGCCTTGATGACACTAAATGGGTGTGGGTTCACAGCCCCCGCTCAGTCAGTGCAG
>OMKR01043710.1:5509-16252 GCA_900302355.1 Cyttopsis rosea | reverse complement strand
AATGAGGGGGATTTGAATTTGTGAGGCTGACGCTGAATTTGTGTCAGGATTGTGTGCGTAACCTGACTTGAAATGCCCTCCACTCAGTTTTATTGCATTCCGCTGTGTCGTCGCAGCCATTTATGGAATTGGGGGACGAGCGGTTGAGATAAGATTAATTCAGGTGTCACAACACCAAAAAAACAGTGCAAGTCAAGAAAGGGATAATTAAGATGGAGAACAAAAATAACATATGTACACATCTATCCACAGAGTTAACATGGAGTAGTGCTCTGCTAACTAGTAGTAGTAGTGGGCCCAATGTGGCCAAATTGTAGTTGATTGCTGATTGCTATGATTAAAATGCAATGAAGACCTCAACCGCATTTGGAGAAATGCAACGATATGTGCTTCGCATTTAGCTTTGTTAAAAGTTTAAAGTCATTCTGTTATTACAGCTGAGTGCACCTCTTCCTGTGCCCCGGCGGGATTTAGAAAACAAAAGATTTTTTAAAGATTTTAAAAACAACAAAGCAGTCGCAAGCCAAGGTCACCCGTTTGCGGATTTGAGAGTCAAAACGGGCAACTCACAGACAGCGAGTCCTCCCCCACTTGGCTGCTGGCGAGAGCCATGAGGTTCGGGGAGTAGAACCTCTCGTACATGGACGCTCCCTGGCAGGTGTCGATGATGAATAGCAGCTCATTGTATCTGCGGAAGAGAGGGCCCGTGTGCACATATTACAATACATAGCGACAGATGCATCCTCAGTCTGGGAGGCTGAAACACTGCAAGGGCGACATAACACACCGGCATTTCTTTGAGACATGATCCCCAACCTTCGAACGCAGTTGCCATGACGACCCCATCCAAAAAGCCCAATGTTCCGCTCCATTCAGTCCACTCAAACATGCTCACACCCCACACTTTCTCTCTTCCTTCCTTCCTCCCAATAAGTAAACATTACGAGGCGGTTTCGCGGACAGATTAGCCCTAATTTTAGACTAAATCTGATTTTTAATCTGGACTAACTGAAATGGCCTTTCTAAATCATGGTTTAAAATAGATGATTTCCAGAAGGAAGATTAGAGCTAATCTATGTCTAAGTGAAGTCTTAAATTAAACCTGGCCAGAGGCAGGTTTATCTCTGGATTAATGGATGTGGGCCTCCAGGTCGACCTCAACAATAGAAGGAGCCGACTAGTCCTTCATTAACTTAGTCTCGGACTACCTAGTCTAGAACAAATTCATTTTAAATTAAGCAACATCTAAGAAAGGGATTTTTAAATTCTGGATTAATTTAAGTAGGATTAATTTAGTCCTGATTTATATTAAACCCTGCCTGCAAGTCTCTCACAGTAAGTAATGGGGGGGGGCATCACTATCATTGCATCATTAACAACATTGGCGTAACTGGGCTTTTATCACCGCTGTGACTGTCATCAACATGGTCTCGCGAAAGCCCAGAGGACTCGGCACAGCAGGGGCGTCGCCGTTTACACTCTGGTGGTGTGCTAATTAACCGACGCGGTTGCCTGAATTGGAACCGTCCATTAAATGCTGGTGCAAGCGGGAGAGGGGGGTGGGGGTGTGGGAGGTTACATAATGCTCAACTTGCCAGGGGCTTGGTTTTGCATTAGCGCCGTATGCAGCAACTACACTTTAAAAATCAAAAGAGGTTTCAAATATTATAGTCAAGTGTAACTAGTGACGCTCATCAGACCTGCCACGCTATTCCGACGTAATGTTAAATCCATGTCCCGTTACCGTCTCTTCTGCCACATCTGTTCAAAGGCGTCGGCCAGTTCCACGTTACTGATCTCCTCGGAGTCCTGGAACTTTAGAAAGCCGTTCCCACCGTGCCCTGGTTAATAAAAACACTGGAAATTAGACAAGGGAGCAAAAAAAAACAGAATTCTTGGTTGAATATGTGGAATAAGCTTTACATGAGGAGGTTACTATGCATCTCTCCACAGACTACACTACACTCAAAAGAAAGTGGAAAATTAACACTTATGTAAAAATCACCATGGGTATGGAAGGGGCAAAAAAGTTCTTCTTAGGGTAGTAAAGATTAAGGCATTCATTAGTTCTGAACCCAAAATGCATTCAAACTTTGCACATTTTGGCTTTTTATCACCCTGGAATTCAAAGTCCCTAAATCTATGGATATCTATCTATAAATCTCCAAAATGTAGGTTTTCGCTAAAAATAACACTTCAGTCCTTTTTTAAATAAAATTTGAGGCCTTCATATATGCTAAATCAATGTACCACTCTTTCAGACTATTTAACTACCAGCGGATATCACATTTAAAAAGGCGCCATATCATTTGATTCAAGTTGTTTCTCAATGCTTCAGTTGATTGAAGGTTCCAGATAGGGCTGGAAAGAATGAGAAATTGGTTTAACGCGTCCAATTGAAAGAGTTCCTAAGGTAATATCACCATACTACATATGTATGTGTAATATATACTATAGATAACAGCCAATCATCCATCAGAAAACGTAGCGACTGCAGCCTTCAGCCAGGAAGATGAAGTACCAGTCAGGTATATGAGGATGTTGCTGCGGTCATCGGACAGGAGGCGTTTGGAGCGAGGGGTGCTGGGAGGCAACCTGCCAGTCAGTACACGCAGGAAGTTCTCCACTGTCACCTACAGTGCAGACATAAGACGACATAAAAACAATGTTCTTAAACGATATGGACAGCATGGATTTGGAGAGTTGATTAAAATGAGGAAATGTCAATCTTTAAACTGAACGCAAGTTGTGCAATGTCAAAATTATGGACAGAAACAGTATTATTAGATATTTTCAAACATGATTTCACCACTAAAGATGCCTTGACACCGCAACAGACGTCAGTATCAAAAACATGGGTCCGCTCCAAGTTCGGCACTAACAATCCTATCTGTCAACGTGGAAGGGATCTCACCAGCGAAGCAAGATCTTATCGCTGACATATGCAGGGATGCTCAGTGCGCCATCTTATGCATCCAAGAGACCCATAGGGGGACTGACAACAATCACCCCAAAATTCCTGGAATGAACACGGCAATCGAGCAGCCACACAGTCAATATGGAAGTGCTATTTTTGTTAAAGATGGAGCTATCATCAACTTGACAACTGTGTCTGAGGAAGACAATGTTGAAATCCTGTCAGTGGTACTCAGTGCCATAATAGTCACATCTGTCTACAAGACACCAAACTCACCTTTCAGCTGTACCTCTCCTCCAAATGCAGACAGCAAGTGCCAAATCATCACCAGAGATTTTAATAGTCATAGTACATAGTACTAGTGGGGATACAAAGAAATGAACAATGATGGAGAAGCTGAGGAGTGGATGGACTCAAACCAGCTCAGTCTCATCCACAACCCAAAGCTACCCTCTTCTTTCAACAGTGCCTGCTGGAAGCGTGGCTACAATCCCGACCTGATTTTTGCCAGTACCAACATCGCAGGCCTCTGTAACAAAACAGTCTTGGAATCAGTGCCCAACACCCAACACCGTACCATTGGGATCGAGGTCCAAACAGTGGTAACACCAATAGCCACAAAGTTTAAGAGGTGTTTCAACCATAAGACAGCCAACTGGGAGAGTTTTTCAGTAGAAATCGATGAGAACATACAGAATATCGGCCCCCTCCCAGAACAATATAATCTGTTCCAAAAACTAGTGAACAGCACTGCCAGGAGAACAATCCCACGCGGCTACCGCATCAACTGTTTGTAAGAGATCCCTTTGCAGAGGAAACCATCTCTAAAGGCGAACAGCTCATGGCCAAAATCTCCAGTGAGCGCCAGAACACCTGGATAAAACTCATCGAAACTACAGACATGTCAAAGAACAGTAAAAAAGTTTGGGCTCTCATATGCAAGCTTGGCAATGATCTAAAGAAAACAGATCAACACACCAATGTCACAGCAAACCAAGTGGCACATCAACTTCTCCTCAATGGCAGACCTCCAGAATTTAGAAACAAATGTAAGCAAAAACTCGACAGGACGAAATAAAAGGAAGACCCAGGGTTCACAAAACCCTTTCTTATGACAGAACTTGAAGCTGCCATATTGAGCCTCAAACCAAGGAAGCCTATAGGATTGGACAACATAGCCACAGAACAAATCAAGCACCTAGGACCTACAGCAAAAGAATGGCTCCTCCAACTCTTCAACAACATTTTGGCTAGTCTTAGACTGCTGGAAATCTGGCATAGAGCCCACATAATGGCCCTACTGAAACCTGGCAAAGACCCATCAGGACCAAAAAGTTACAGACCAATCTCTCTGCTGTGCCACCCCTACAAACTCTTTGAGAGATTACTTCTGAACAGCATAGCTCCACACATCGACACCAAACTGATACCTAAACAAGCAGGCTTCCTTCCGTCCAGGAAAGTCTACCACAAGCCAACTTCTCAATCTCACGCAACACATCGAAGATGGTTTCAACCAATCACAGGAGCGGTAACAGCTCCTTAACAGCTGCCTATTACACTGTAAATCATAGACGTCTCCTGTGCAAGATCCTGGAAATTACCATGGGCACGCATCACACTGAACTGATGGAGACCATGCTCCAAAATCGACGCTTCTTTGTAGAAATAGGCGGCAAACTAAGCAGATGGAGGTGTCAGAAAAACAGCCTCCCACACGGGAGTGTTCTGGCACCTCTTCAATACAACATCTATGCAAATGATCAGCCAGGAGACTGCCTCACTCGTCGCTTCATTTACACAGATGATCTCTGTATTACCACTCAAAGCACTGTTTTCAATGAAGTGGAGAAAGTTTTGACTGATTCCCTCTCAAACCTAACCACCTACTATGAAGACAACATGCTACGTGTGAACCCCACAAAAACACAAATCTCTGCTTTTCACCTGAAGAACAGAGAAGCAAATCACAAGCTCAAGTTAGCATGGTCTGGCATAGACCTATAGCACACAGTAAACCCAGTCTACTTAGGGGTAACTCTGGACAGGAGTTTAACAAAAGTGAGCACACGCAACAATGTCCTTAGCAAGCTCACCAGCATGAGATGGGGAGCATGTCTAAACACCCTACGGTCAATAGCACTCGCCCTCTGCTACTCAACCGCTGACAAATATGCCTGTCCAGTATGGGGAAGATACTACCTCTAATATACTACTAAGAGTATCCCCCTTTACTACCTCCGTGGACATTTCTGGACAAACAAACCATTTACCAGTCTTGTGCGTTTTATGTTCTTGCCAGCGCAACCCAGGTAAATAAACCCAAAATCAACTGACGGAAAAGCATAGAGAGACTCTGTATGGGCTTCACGCAGCCTGCTAAAAAACAAACCACTTAACTTCCCTACTCCATTTGAAGATACGTATGACATGTCATTTCCTGTCAAACACACAGAGCAAACCTCTGGACAATCAGCATAAGAGCACTGCGCACAAACCCCTCTCTTACATCCTGGTGAAAAACAAACAAACAAGTGCAATCAAGTGCAAAGAAAACTATTTTTGGTAGGACTGGGTACCAAAATTTGAGAGAATAAAGAATACCAAATAACAAAATTGTCCAGTGAGAGTAAATATGTAATGTAATTTTATTTTTCTTAAAGCGGACATTTTTAAACAGAATAAAAAATAAACATTAAATGTTTTTTTTTTTTTTTTAAAGGAACATTTAGTAATCAGTATTGAAGTCAAATGGTCATATCAGTACCGGTGTTGAAAATCTTCTGAAGGTAGCCAGCCCTAATGTTGGGCCTGATAAAGGATTTTAATTTTAATTTTTTTATTTTTAATGGTAGAAATATAAATACTCCAAATAATCTATATAATCTAATAATTTAAATTGACAAAATATTTCTACCGGTTTCTACCAATATCAGGATTTTAAAAAAAATACAGGACTAATCAGCTTGTTAAGACTGACATTCTTCCCAGTGGTTATCAATCGGCACTCACCTCGTATCCTCGGTAGTCCACCTCCACATCGTCACCGTACACATTCAACTCCATGTTCTTGTGGCTAAACACGGTGGCAGGCTTCGGGTTTCTATGGTTACACGCCATGTCGTCTGCCAGCATCAGAACGATGTGGCTGAGGGAAAAACAAAAACACACAAAAAACAGAATGGTAATTATGTAATATTTGAATATTAATAAATCCTGCTTGAAAATAAGGTACAGGAATATTACTGTGCTAATGTGGTGTAATGAACATGAATTCAGGTAACGCACCAAACCGTCATCATTTCTATTCACCCTCTACAACTTGGACTTCACTTACAACTCCAAGTCCTGCCACCTGCAAAAGTTCTTAAGACAACTCTGCAATTGTGGGCTGTATCAGCGAGGGGAAGGAGGCAGAGTACAGGGGCGTTGTGGATTCTTCATTGAGTGGTGTGGCCTGAACCATTTGCAGCTCAAGACAAAGGAGTTGGTGCTGGACTTCAGCTGGAGGAAAACACCCCCTACACCTGTCTCCATCCAGGGGGTGGATGTGGAGGCTGTTCTGGACTACAAGTACCTGGGAGTACACCTGGACAGCAAGCTGGACTGGACGAAGAACACAGAGGCTGTGTACAAGAAGGGCCACAGCCGACTCCACTTTCTGCAGAGGCCAATCGTTCTGCAATGACTGCAGTACCATGCTGATGTTCTACCAGTCTGTGGTGGCCGTTGCAGTTTTCTTTGCCGTCGTGTGCTGGGGCAGCAGGGTGAGATCAGTCGATGCCAACAGAATAAACAGGCTCATCAGGAAGGCTGGCTCTGTCCTGGGGGCGGAGCTTGATTCTTTGGTGGTTTTGTCAGATAGGAGGATGCTGCGCAAGCTGCAGAGCATCATGGTCAATGACTCTCACCCTCTCCACGATGTGCTGGTCACGCAAAGGAGCACCTTCAGCAGCAGACTGATACCACCATGATGCACCACAGAACGCCAAAGGAAATCCTTTCTCCCTGTGGCGATCAGGCTATATAACTCATCTACCTCAGGCAGAGAGAGGGACAGCAGAGGCATGCGGTGCTGAGGTGGTTCCAGCCTTACAACTCTCTGATTTATGGGACACCATGAGTCTAATGTGCAATAACAGGGACATTGTGTGAATATCATGGACATAATCATTGAACATTTGAATTTTTTTTATGTTGGAATTGCTCCCTACTGTTAACTATTTAACATTTATATTTATGACACAGACTGCTAACCTGTGACATTTCTGGTTATCTGTTAATCCAATGACTCAAGGTTTTCTGCGTATTATTATTGTTATTACTACTATAACAGCAATATAAAAGCCTTTTTACATTTCGTCTTATGATGGTATACCTGCTCACACATGTGCCCAATTATCAAGGGGATTAAATTATGGCCCAAGCCAATAAAACCATATGTGCCATACTAGGAAATGGCCCCGGGTCTTGGAACGGATGGCAAATCCAGGATTGCTTAAAGAAGAAGCTCTAAATTCATGACAGGTGACCCCCTGTGTGCGCCAAATAAACTTGGGCTGCTCTCTTTATCTCCCATGCATAATCCACCCCACAAACCCCTTAAATAAATATGACTAAGCACTTGCAATGGTATAGGTGTATCCGTGCTACTGAAAGGCCACAGGGGAAAAAAATCACTAGCCCCACCCCATGGAAGGAATTCTGTGTCACAATTCACAAATATATATATTAAAATAAAGACAAATACAAATGTAAAATGATGAATATATACTACAGCCTACAAATCGGTATATGCAAAAAAAACATAATGTCGATGAATAAATAATGTATTACTTATGGTTTGTGGCACACACACACAGAGCTTGGTAGTGCCGGTTTAAACTGGTAGTGTCTATGTTTGGTATAGTCTGTTTGTTTCAAAGAACTACCATAGTAAACACAAAAACAAGAAAACAATTCAGTGAAATAAACAAAGCAAGTCATAGACTGCTCCATATAGATTCTGCTTTGGATACGTATGGAAACATATCAGTGTTGACATGGAAATGTCAACATAAATGATGTAAAGTCACGCCTGGTATACACTAAAGACTTAAGATAAGATTTTGAGGTCTCAGCCAAATATTAAAGATCTGAAAAGAATCATAAGGAAATCCCTCGTCTCGCTACGGCACGCTCCCGTCAGGGTCAGTCGTTTCATTTTAGACGGTCAGAAACTCTTAGTCTGATATTACATTAAGTCTATCGTGTGCGTTAGAATCCCAAGATGTGCGACGTCCTCCGGTGGATCTCTGCCATTACCTGTCGGGGATCCCCAGTCGCTTAACACTTCTGTAGACGGAGAGCGTGTTCGCAACATGACGATAGTTGAACCAGAATCGAGACGTGCAGACCTATTTGGACACAAAGGAGACGAGAGAATAACAAATCGACGACGACAACCGACGACAACAGCAATAACGACAATGACAACAATGACGCCACCGGCGACGACAACAACAACAACAATTGTTATTGCTTATCATCCATGTGTGCCTGTGTGCGCCCTCTTCCCCTGGCCACTCACCAGCACTGCCCAGTTGTTGTTGTGTCCACTACTGAAGAACTGTCCTGCTTTGTCCTGTAACACACAGGGGGGACAATTCATCTCGGGTTGATACTTCTCATTTTGTATGATTTCCGTGATAAGAAGCTAACATTGAAAAGCAGTAAACACTCATAGGGGGCTAGCTAGCTTCATGACAGCTAAGGAAATTACATCTAAATAAATAATAATAATAATAATAATAATAATAATAATAAACATTTTATTCCACCAACTATTCCGAGGCGTGTGCCATCCGCACTTACCTCGACGCTGTTGCCACCCGCCGGTGCGTACAGGGAGAATAAACCGATTAGAGCGAGAATTTTCACCCAACAGTGCCCAGCCATTGTGATCACGGAAGTGAAGACAACAGCCGGTTCCGCCCAGTGACCGAGTACTTCCGGAAAGGGGAGGATTTCAAAGTAAAGGTTAGTTTCTTAACGGACAAAAAGGGTCATCTTATTTTGTTAAATTATTTTTTTGTTAATGTTTTTCTAATATATATATTTTTTTAGCTTTTACTTCAGTAAAAGTACACATACCCTAACACAAAAGGACTAGTGAAAGTGGAAATATACATGTACTTGCTCTTAAATGTACTTAGTACAAGTAAAATGACTTGATACTATGATATAACAGCCTATCATACAGCGTAAAGTTCCTATAGAGAATGTGATGTTTGACGGTTGCTATGGGTTGCTATGGACTCCGGTCGCCATTTTGGGAGGAGCACTTCCGTTCACTTGCATAGAGAAATAGCTCAAATATACAAAATGTACAAAAATGGAGCAAGGAAGGGAGAAAAGGAAGGGTCGAGGTTTCACATGAGACACTTGCAAGATTTTCTGTGGCGGTTTTTCCCCGAAGAAGGCTTCCAAGATGTCTTTTAACTCAACAATGCCGGACGACATTCACAGTCAATGCGAGCGTTCCTCCCAATATGCTCCCAACATGCTCCAGCAATGGAGGTATCACCTCCATTAAGTAATTGTCGTCGTCATTGAGTAATTGAATATATCTCCACGGTCTCCGAAAGGGAATATACTTAAGTAGGTAGATATACTTGAAAGCACTTGTACTTTGTTACTTTCCACCTGTGGTATTTGAAACTACAAGCCGACCGGGGTCCGTGCATGAAGTATAATTCATCTGCAGTTGTTCACGTTGTACAATGGGAAGTGCCAGGTTATGTTGCTTAATTTCATGGTCCTGCTTGTGCGAATGCAAATGGAGACGTGCAATGCAATTCAGCGCCAGCTTGTTCCATTATCCAACTTGTACAATGAGAATTGAACAAGGAAGTCGAGAGTCGGAAACAGAGACAGCTATGCCCCAACAGGTGTTACCATGTCTTGCTATGCCATGTAATAAAAATAATAATATTAACGAAAACAAACATAACACAAGTTTCGGGGAATGTAACACAATATAGACAAAGAATTAGAACCGAAAGTAAAAAGAAAAAAAAAGGCATTTAGTTCCATGGCAGAAATATGCAAAAATAGAAAAAAAAAGTCAAAGTTCAAAGTAAATCAACTCTTTCTACCAGTCAGACTCATCACAGGTCACAACAATATATAGCATATTATATATTCACCCAAAGTAACAGAGTAAGTAGCCTTAATCAAATAAATAAGTCGATGAATATATAAATGAATCATTACATACATACATGGATCACAGAACTCGATAATAATTCCAGTGTTCGCGCCCATTGGCAATTTATTCACAATCAGTTGTGGGAAAGTGGCAGAAATATGACTCTATAATGGTTGTGAATTATTTTCATTATTTAAATCTATTTGTTTATTTATTTAGTTTCGCTGTCCTTAAAGCTGGTGTAGGCAGGTTTTTTTTGGCGTCAATGGGCAAAAATTCCATAATAACCTTTCAGCAGATTGTAATTAGCCCGTGACGGTAGACTTTGGCCAATCACAGGTCATTTTAGAGCATTCCTATTGGCTGTTCTACAAATGCAGATGTGCGTGCACATGCACTCACTGTTTGCAAGGGATGTACAATGGAGTACAATTAAATAAACTACATCTAAAATAAAAACACACTGAAGAAAACACACAGGAACGGGGCACGGGAACACACAGCGGAGCGCAGCTGCACCGGTCACAAATTGCACCCCGGCATAGGCGGCCGCTTAGGGCCGCTATGCCGGCCCTGATTCCGAGCGGACAGAGAGGGGGGGGGGGGGGGTTTTTTTTTTTTTTTGCTTTTTCATAAC
>OMKR01043650.1:3026-14765 GCA_900302355.1 Cyttopsis rosea | reverse complement strand
CAGGTTTCCCCTTATCCCTCCACGGACCTGCTCGGTCCAAACCCCTCCACTCCATCCGCAGGAGCTAGCCTGTTGGTAGACGTCTTCTCTGACAACCCTGCCCCCGCTCCTCTCGAGGCTCTGACTGCTGGCGTGTGTGAGGAGAATTTTTCCAGGTGAGAGATTAACAAGAAAAAATATGTATTAAAAACAATTATATATATCATTTTTGATCTGGGAGATCCAAACGTCATGTGATGGATTCCAGACATGTGCTCACTTTAAGCCGTAATTGTTCCAGACCAGAGGACAGAGTGCACTCCCGTTACCAGCTCTTTCAATTTGAGATGGTCAGAAACTCTTGTGATCAGTCCCAGTCTAATCTGGTACTCTTATTGTGACAATATGATGTTGGTTTGATATTGTCTAAAGTCTCAAAAGTCTCCTATCGTGCATGCCAGAATCCTAAATCGCATGATCCCAATGACCTGGGGGTAGGTAGGTACTTTTGGTGTATCCCTGCCTATTGCTCTGGATAAAAGTAAAACGTAATAATAATTGTACATAATCATTTTTATTATAGTGTGTGTGTGTGTGTGTGTGTGTGTGTGTGCGTGTGTGCGTGCGTGCGTGCGTGCGTGTGTTTCTCCAGGTTTATATGTAAGAACAACGGTGTTCTTTATGAAAACCAGTTGCTGCAGATCGGACTCAAGGCAGAGTACAGACAAAACCTGGGTGAGTGGAGCTCCTCGCTGTCTGGTCAGCGCTATACACTCTTGCATATGCATTGGTCTGTACAGATTCGGTGGCTAGCATTCGCTTACACACAGATGGACAAATTTGATCCAGTGGAGTGAATTCAGAATTCTAGAAATGGGTTTACATAATAGAAACCATGACACACTCTTGTTTTCACAGGGCGCATTTACGTATTCTACGGCAATAAGACATCCACCCAGTTCCTCAACTTCTCCTCAACAATATGCAGCCAGGATCTCCTGAAGACTCATATCCTCTCCACTGCTTGCATGTATGCAAATGAAAGCACGCCTTACAAGTTTAAATATTTGCTTTTGAACTTAATTTGAATTAACTGGCTTTCCTCTTGGCGGCAAGCTAGCTCGGACTGGCATCCGAGGCCTTGAAGTTGCGTCCATGCCTGTCGGTACACAAATCCTGTGAGGTTGTGTATGTTATGCTGCCTGGTGTTTTTCTTAACCGCGCCCCCCCCTCACAGTTGAATGTCCACGCCAAGCCCGTAGACCCCACAGTAGATGGTGGCGCGCAGGTCCAACAGATTCTCAACATCGAGTGTGTCTCAGATTTCACAGACGCCCCCCTACTCGACATCCAGTTCAGGTCGGTATCCTGTTTAAGAACCACCACTTTCTGAGACCCCGTTTACACCTGGCATTAACATGCATCTTTGGTGATCCGATAGCAAGATCTGATCACCAATGTCAGATGTAAATGCACCCAATGCGTCTTCAGTGTGGTTTGAGGTCCGATAGCTCAGACCACATTTGGAGGTGGTCTGGCTCTTATATGGCCACATTCTTTTAGCAGTGTAAACACAAATGCGTCCTGGGCCACATTGAAGGACCGCCTACTCAGCTGACGTCCTCCGTGTATGCGGAAGTACGTATTAATTTGCGCGCCAACGGCATCATATTAATGTCTGGTCTTCCTGTTACAGAAGTGCAGGATTTATTATTTACAAGTAAAGTATTTACACAAAACATCCGGTTTTTACTCAATTAAGTCCCATAGCAACAGAAAGCAACGGGGGGCTCAGGACACACGACTTGGGGGACACAGGGTTTTTTGGGACAGTCCCTTAATTCATTTGTGTTTAAAAATGTTGTTTCATACAAGTAGGAAACTAACGGAAATAAATTCATCTGAAATAAAAACACTCTGTTTTATTGGTTTTGGCCGGAGACCGAAACTCTCAGCTGACTGGAAATGCTCCCCTTCTAATGCCAGGTGTAAACAGATGTACTTAGAGCTGATCACTTCGGATCGGATTCGGATTAAACCTGAGAACCTTTTCTCGGGTCGTATCAACTTCAGATTTTCCGTAGCCCAAAACAATCTCTCACCTTTGCAAACCTGCCAACTTGCATGCATTTTGTGTACCATTTACGTAATTAAATCTTAAAGTACGCAAGTACAAAATGTCACTACCAAATGGAAACTACCAAAAAGAAAATTTCTTGATTACATTATTTTCATCAGTCTAAAGGCCTTTTCACATAGGAGGCGGTGTGTGCTGAGCTGGCTGCTTGGTGTTTGGTGTAGCGCAGATGCAAAATTGGGGCTTTCACATAGGATGTGCAGTACAGTGCGCACCAGCTCATGCTTATTTTAATGACAGTGAAACAGGGAATATTCGTGATCATATCTTATAGGTAATATTTATTGGCCATTGGTCATATATCGTTAATCTCTACTGCATTTAAACACCCGTGGTCTGTCCACTTGGTAAATACTGTTTCCATGTCAGGGATTACTTGCGCGGTGCAAGTAATCCACAATAATGGATCTTAGAGCGCAGCGTGGCACGCTATGTGAAAGGCCCTTAATTCAACTGGAGAAGACATTTTTTTCCTTTCACCCTTGGTGCTGGAAGTACAATACAATATATCCACACACTGGACTATTAGTTCTCTGCCAGTTTAGTGTGTTTAAAATGGTAGTTTGCACTTTAATCTTAAAGTCATTGTTTTATTTCAAGTCTATTGTCACGACTAATATATATAGTATTTAATCAGAATATCAGGCATGTCATTGTCTAAATACTTGCAATCCAGGTTTGCATGGCTTTGGTACTCTAAAGTGGGCAGGTCTGTCTTTGTGCGGAAGCCCTTTGTCTTGTGGAAATGGGGTTGGCACCGAGGAGATGAGCTTGAACTCATTAATATGTTAAATGGAGCTCCAATCTGAGTTGCACAAACCGCTTGTCTTCTCAATGCCAACTAGATTTTCTTTGATGCGTGTTATGTTTGGCCACTACTTTACGCCTCCATGAGATATGATGCAGTGGCCCCTCTGAAAATCAAAAAATGACCCAAGATCACAATTGGTTTTTAACATTGTAGAATGAATATAGAATTGCTTTCATGGATTTTTCCAAGCTGTCATTTATTTTGAGTTTAGAAAGTTAAGCATGTTAGGCACAATATGTATTGTTAACAAAGCGGAACTAAGTGGACTTTTTTCTTCCTTTCACTTTTTGGGCCTTAAATACCTACAACTCACAGAAGATAATCCACATTTTTTCACCATGATCCAAAAAACAGAGTAGTATGCACCTCAAAGCACGCAGTGCAATGGTCTCTGCCATTCCAGGACATTGTGGTAAATTTGCTGCATGAAAACTTTGCTCATAAATTTCAAGGCAAATGGTAAATGCGATTCTGTGTGTTCACAGGTACGGTGGAATCCTTCAAAACATCGCAGTAAAACTCCCCGTGATGCTGAACAAGTTCTTCCAGCCCACAGAAATGATGTCCCACGACTTCTTCCAACGCTGGAAACAGCTTGGAGCGTAAGGGCCAAACACACAGTGCTCTGAGATAAGATCACTTGTGTACTGTACAAAACTGGGATACTCAGTGATGGCTAAAACTATAGAGGGACTAACAAAATAAATCCACCAAAAAACTTCTCAAAAGTTTCTCTATGCAAAAATTCCTGCGTATTTGGTACATTTACATTTAGAAGCACACAAAAAACAGGCCACTTAGGTAGAGGAGTTTTCAGCACACGATGAAGGTCTCGTGCATTAAGTGGAATGCAAATTGTCAAAATGATCAACATGCATGTTACAATGAATATTTACACTCACTGAGCACTTTATTAGGAACACTTGTACACCTTCTTATTCATGCAATTACCTAATCAGCCAATCGTGTGGCAGCAGTGCAATGCATAAAATCAATGCAGATACGGGTCAGCAGCTTCAGTTAATGTTCACATCAACCATCAGAATGGGGAAAAAATGTGATCTCAGAGTTTTCGACCGTGGCATGATTATTGGTGCCAGACTTGTGACTTTGAGGTTTGAGTATTTCTGTAACTGCTGATCTCCTGGGATTTTCACGCACAACAGTCTCTAGAATTTACTCAGAATGGTGCGAAACACAAAAAACATTCAATGAGTGGCAGTTCTGCGGACGGAAACGCCTTGTTGATGAGAGAGGTCAACTGAGATTGGCCAGACTGGCTAGAGCTGACAAGCTATGGTAACTCAGATAACCACTCTGTACAATTGTGGTGAGCAGAAAAACATCTCG
This sequence comes from Cyttopsis rosea, assembly GCA_900302355.1. NCBI lineage: Eukaryota > Metazoa > Chordata > Actinopteri > Zeiformes > Parazenidae > Cyttopsis > Cyttopsis rosea. The sequence continues at coordinate 10,488 of OMKR01043650.1, read as the reverse complement.
GAATGCATAACACGTCGAACTTTGAGGCGGATGGGCTACAACAGCAGAAGACCACATCAGGTTCCACGGGCCCGTTAACACCAATCAATCATCACTTGAATGCCACAGCCTATTGTGAGTGTTGTTGCTGACCATGTGCATCCCTTCATGGCCACAATTGACCCATCTTCTAATGGCTACTTCCAGCATGATATTGCACCATGTCACAAAGCAAAAGTCGTCTCAAACTGGTTTTATGAACATGACAATGAGTTCAGTCTTCTTCACTGGCCTTCCCAGTCACCGGATCTGAATCAAATAGAACACCTTTGGGATATGATGGAATGGAAGATTCGGAGCATGAATGTGCAGCTGACAAATCTGCAGGAATTGCGTGATGCAATCATGTCAACATGGACTAGAATCTCAAAGGAATGTTTCCAACATTTTGTGGAATCCATGCCAAGAAGAATTGAGGCTGTTTTGAGAGCGAAGGGAGACCCTCCCCAGTATTCGTAGTGTTCCTAATAAAGTGCTCAATGAGTGTAAATGGACACAAGCTGACCTGATCTCGTGTCAAGTCTCGTGACCCGTATCAAGTTAATAAACATGACAGCTTTTTTCTACATTTAGATGAGATTACTTTAAATTAAATCTTTTACAGTTTTGTACGACGGTGTATTAGGGCCATTGTAAAAAGAATTACGGAGCCAAGGGAGGGGGGTAATATTCTGAGAAAAAACTCGGAATTTCCGAGATTAAAAGTAAATAAATTTACGAGAAATATGTGGTAAATTTAGGAGAAAAAAACTCGAAAAATCGTGTGGGTTTTTTTGTCAAGGAACCACATTGCTTCACTTTGTAAGGTTGGATCAACGCTTGCTGTGTATCATGCCTACTGCCATGCCATTGTTCCGACGGCCCATTATTCCAAAACCCCAGTAGTCTGAAAAATGTCCCATTGGACCGAAAGCCCATTTGTCCAACAGTCCGTTAAACAGACGGTCATTGCTCCGACCACGCAATAAATATAAAACTTTAAATAATTGTCAGATAGTAGTTAATTTTATTTAAAGTGTTAAATTTGTAAGGAAATCCTTGGGGGTGCTACGCTGGTGCTATGTACAATCCTGACGGGGCTATAGCACCGGCAAGCCTCCCCTTAGCGACTATTGGGGTTTTGGAATAATGGGCCATCGGAACAATGTCATGGCACCAGGCATACACGGAAAGCATTACTTAATCTTTAACTTTAATCTCAGAATATCAAAAAAAAATTATCTGAAATTTACGACTTTAATCTTGTAGTTTTTTAATCTGAATATTAACCCCCCCACCGCCCCTCAGGTCCATAAAAACATTTTTTAACCTACAATGGCCCCAATACGCTGTCATATTTTGTCATAATAAAAAGCCCCTTCAAAGAGAGGCCCTGTGCAAAAATCTTCTGTAGTACTCATTGTTACTTGTGTGGCAACTGCAGCCATAGAAAATATTGTCTGGGTGGAAGGAAGTATGCATTCCATTAAATATCAAGAGATTCAAGAGGACAATGTTCTAGCGTCAGTCAAGAAGACATTGAAGTTGAAAAGAGGTTGCATATTCTATCAAGACAATGACACGAAGCATGCCTCAAAGTCAACCATGAAGTACCTCCAGGAAAGATTTTGAAATGGCCATAACAGGCCCTAGACTTGGATATCATTTGAAATCTGTGGACAGATGTGTTTGGCTAGCGTGGGAACCAGACCAATCTGCAAGCTCATGTTTCATTTGCTCTGGCAGATTGATCTGGCCACCCTCCCATTCAAAAAGATTTCCACCTGACCATTTTATGGTTGGGCCAATCACAGTCGCCATTTTCCGCCGCTCAGCGCTATGTCCCACGTGTCGTTGCTCTGATTGGTTATAGGTCTATCCAATTGGGGCGGGTTTCTAGCGCTAACCGGCTAACCAGCAGGTATGCAGCCTATGTCACACGTGTCGTTGCTCTGATTGGTTGTAGATCTATCCAATTGCGTCCAGAGACATTTTTGTCTGCGCACGTTGGTACCGCCCCTTGGAAATCAAAAATGAACGGAGAGATTCCAGACCAATATGCATTTGCGAAATAGTCTGGCGATGCCAGGCTAGTGTTCGGTAGGAAGAATGGGGAAAATCCCCAAAATAAAGAATTGAAAGACTCTTAGCTGAAAGTGTTTGCAAGCTGTTGCCAAATGAGGAGTTACAAAACACTAACTGATAGGGTTCCCAAAGAGGGAACAGGGCCTTTTTTCTTTTATTATTAAATAATCAAAAAAAGGGATAGGATCTCACAGTACAGACTTGTAGTTGTAACTTTGGAAAATTGGGTAAGGAGGGACTGGAAGTTATTGGAAGTTATTGGCAGATGTTGGCGCAACTAGTTCCATAGATAATTGCTTTCACTACCTTGAGACCTGACGTGGTGCTGTATTTGGAGAAAGAGCCAATTGTGTATTTAATTAAGATCACAGTTCTGTTTGAGCATGTAATGGAGGGAGCCTTTGAGAGGAAGAGGTTAAAGTAAGGTCATAAAGATCTCTCTGCGATCAGCTCTGAAGGATACAGTATGGCTGAAACAGCTGTCATTGGCTGTGAGAAGTCAACAGATTAGTGGTGGAGGTACCGTAGCTCATGATGATATTTTGGGATGACCCGCAGGAACCGGTGGTACGGAGAACACATTAACAGTGCCAATTGATTTAGCCACTGGGTATGCAGTACGGTACTGGTGGTGGTTGAGAATCAATGGTAGCCATTAAGGAGGCCCATACAGAACCAGTAACACTGATGATGCATCAAAGGTGCTAGTGGAATTAGCCATTGGGTGGGGCCCGTACGGTATTGGTGATAGTAGATGAGGATGTATGGTAGCCACTGAGGAGGCCCACACGGAACTGTTGGCACTGAGCACACATTAAAGATGCCAGTGGAGTTAGTCACTGGGCAGGCCAATATGGTATTGGTGGGGATGGAGTGTAACCACTGGGCGTATCTGTGCAGTGCCAGCGGTGGTAGTTAATGATCTATCTGCATATACAAGTGCAGCTCAAAAAATTTGAATATCGTGAAAAAGTTAAATATTTTGATTGAAAAGTGAAAGTGAAAACCCAAATTCCAGTATCTCAAAATATTAGAATCTTTCAAAAGATCAATAAAAAAAAAAAGGATTTGTCATACAGAAATATCGAACCTCTGAAAAGTATGTTATTTTATGCACTCAATACTTGGTTGGGGCTCCCTTTGCACGAATTACTGCATCAATGCGGCGTGGCATGGAGGCGATCAGCCTGTGGCACTGCTGAGGGTTATGGAAGCTCATCTCAAGTCTCATCTTTCTCTTGACAATACTCCATAGATCCTCTATGGGGTTCAGGTCAGGCGAGTTGGCTGGCCAATCAAGCGCAGTAATACCATGGTCAGTAAACCATTTACGAGTAGTTTTGGCAGTGTGGGCAGATGCCAAGGAAATCAGCATCTCCATAAAGCTCGTCAGCAGACGGAAGCATGAAGTGCTCCAAAATCTCCTGGTAGACAGCTGCGTTGACTTGGGATTTGATAAGACACAGTGGACCAACACCAGCAGATGACGTGGTACCCCAAATCATCACTGACTGTGGAAACTTCACACTGGATTTAAAGCAACATGGATTCTGTGCCTCTCCACTCTTCCTCCAGACTCTGGGACCTTGATTTCCAAATGAAATACAAAGTTTAATTTCATCTGAAAAGAGGTCTTTGGACCACCGAGCAACGGTCCAGTTCTTTTTTCCCTTAGCCCAGGTAAGACGCTTCTGACGTTTTGTCTGGTTCAGGAGTGGCTTGACACTAGGAGAGCGACACTTGTAGCCCATTTCCTGGACACGTCTGTGCGTGCTGGCTCTTGATGCACTGACTCCAGCCTCAGTCCATTCCTTGTGAAGCTCCCCCACGTTCTTGAATCGGCTTTGCTTGACAATCCTGTCAAGGCTGCGGTCATCTCTGTTGCTTGTGCACCTTTTCCTACCACACTTTCCCTTCCAGTCAACTCTGCGAACAGCCAGCCCTTTCAGCAATGACCTTCTGTGGCTTACTCTCCTTGTGAAGGGTGCCAATGACCGTCTTCTGGACAACTGTCAAGTCAGCAGTCTTCCCCATGATTGTGGTTGTGTGAGCTGAACCAGACAGAGATTAAAGGCTCTTTGCAGGTGTTTTGAGTTAATTAGCTGATTAGAGCTCTTCTCAGGATAGTGTGGGTATGTCCAGGGGTCCTTGATTGACATCTTGGTGGCCCTCTGTGAAATATTCTAATATTTTGATACTGGATTTTGCGTTTTCATGAGCTATGAGCCGTAATTATCAAAACTGGAATAAAGAAATTCTCAAAATACTCTGGTTTACATGTAATGAGTCTAGAATATATACACTTTTCACTTTCTGAAATGACTGACAAAGAATACTCACAATATTAAAATTTTTTGAGCTGCACCCGTACATTCATAAACCCTGATCAATACACCAATCAATAACTCTGGACTCACCCCTGTGTGAGGGCGAGCTGCAGCAGGTTGGTGCTGAGGCGGAGCTGGTTGAGCAGTGCCAGCTCCTCCATCAGGGGCCACAGCTGAGCCCTGCGGTGCAGCTGCTGGAGCTCCGCCCTGCTGGGAGAGGCTCCACTCACTGACCCTGGCTCTGCCCCCTCACTGGCCACGCCCGTCAGCACCAGGAGGCCTCGGGACGACATATGGGCCTGCTGCTGCGCCACGCAGGACACCAGCCGCTCCAGCACGCCTGTAGGGGACCAGAGACATTTTTTCTTATTAATTACGGGTCCAGTTATTGTTTTTATTATTATTCTCCTGGCCATTATCACATGTCTCACATCTCAAGTGTCTGGCGCTCAGAAACCGTCGAACCCACGGACACGAATGAATGAGATTTGTATTTGGGGCAGTCCACACACGCCGTGGTCCAACTTTGATCCAAATCGGACAACTAGGAAAACTGTAATTTGCGTAATTGGTACAATTGCTGCGACTAGACTGGACCCTGTGCATTACTGCCTGCAGATATATTATTATTATTATTATTATTATTAATATACTATTTAGTACGTCAAGTTAGTATGTGAGAAAAACCATCGTATGCATCAAATACAATGTGAGAAGTACCAAGATGACAAACTACACCTCCTGAAATATCATACACCGTAAAAAAATAAGGTATTTTGACTTTGAAGATACGTTTTGTGCCTTGATTTTTTAACTTTTGCCAGCTTACTAGACGACATTTCTAAAGCTTCTGCAAATAGATTACTTCATATTTTAAGATATTTAAGGCACCTCTGCAAAATGGTGCATCTTCTTCCACCACTTCCAGAGCTTTCTTTTATTTATTTTTTCTTAAGCAATGAATGAGAATTTAGTTTAGTGAATATAACTCCCGCTCACCGGTGCTGTGGGGCTCCAGCTGGGTGTTGGCCAGCAGCACCAGGCCCCAGGCCTCCAGCAGACTCTCCTTGGTGTCCAGACCCAGTGCTGCCCCCTGCAGCCTCCGGAGGGCACCGCTGCCGTCCAGCTGTAGGGTTCCCACGTCCAGTGCTCGGCTCAGGACACGCAGCCTGGAGGCGCACTCTGCCACAGACTCCAACTGGAGGAAAGGGGGGATACGGAGAAAATCTGGGTTCAGTTTTGGAAAAAAATTAAAATCTGCCGCAATTTGGAAGTTATCCCTGGGTGAGTGTTTTTAAACAAACAAACAAACTAATCCCCTAACAGAGGGAATCCTGTGATCCAGACCTTGAAGGGCAGAGCTTTCCCCAGAACCTTCTGGATTCCCTTCAGGGCAGAGGCCACAGAGACGGGCGTGGAGAGAACCGTCTGGATGGCCGACGTCACGGCCTGCAGCTCCTGCTGGCCCCTGGAAAGGAACACGGCCGTTATCATCACTATGGAGACTAATAACGTACAGCCAGATGATCATTATCTGCAAAATAACCCCACAGGGTGCACAGTGGCTTCCCAGATAAATTAATATGTTAAGATGGAATATTGATTTGAAGTGTCTAGTTTAAGAGCTTAGGCTGAGAGAAATAGTCAGAAAAACACTGCAACAATGTAGCCAACTCTTTGGTTACAAAATAACAACTTAGCCCAACATATGACAAACCTAGTTATTGTTATTAATGTTAAATTTGACATTTACATTAATTGTTAGATGCAACGCTTTCTGGGACGTTTGGGATTTTGATATCCAATCCTGACCAATCAGAATAGTCATGTGATAATCCACTGGCGACCCATGGGCCTAATGTGGCCCACGTATAAATTCAGATGGGCCTTTTGAATGAATGTCAAGTTTAGTAATAAACTGTAGTTACATTAAATATTATACAGAAATGTAAAATATGATCTAGAAATGTATCAGATTTTAGGCTAATTTGTCAGGCCTGAGTCAGTAACGGGTTGAAACTCCGGCCAAATCAGAATGCAGTTGAACAGCCCTGTAATAGGGTATCAGGGTTACTGTACATTATAAGTTGAATTTAAGCATTTTTCATTGTTTTTAAGTGTTGTTGTTGTACTAAATGTAGATTACTAATATCCCATATTTCCTCAAAGAGTGACAGGGGCCTTTATTTACCTCAAATGCAGAGGGTACCAGGCCTTTATTGGAAGCAGGCTTATATTAGAGGCTTTTATATCTCATTGGCCGGTGGCACGGTGCTTGCACCGCTGCCTCACAGCAAGAAGGTCCTGGGTTCGATTCCCGCCTGGGGCACTGTTGCTCCGGTGGGTTATCTCCTGATCAGGGGCCTTTCTGTGTGGAGTTTGCACGTTCTCCCCATGTTCACATGGGTCTCCTCCAACATAAGGACCCTGACTAAAAAAAACGTGCAGAACACTTTCCTGTCCTGTCCCTGACCACGACATGGACCCACCACCTGGAATTGTATATTTGATCATATTTTAGTATGAATTTTAAATCAAACTTCTGTCTGGGTGCTATGCCATGCAAACACATGGTGAAAAAAGAGAGAGCTAGTAGCTACCCTAGTTGCACTTGTGGTGGTAGCCGACAGAGGAATTACAGTTTTCTGAGTTCCCTTGAATGCAGCACTTACTGCTTTGGCCATTTGCCCCAAGAAGTGATCTGCGATCTGCTCCGCAGCAGCAGGAAACAGAGTAAATTATATGTTTAAATTATATTTATATAAATACATCTACAATAAAAACACAGTTTTATTTGCTGTGTTTGGAGAAAAGATCACTCTGAACGGAGCTGCGGCACTGTGGAGCTGTTCCGCAGCTCCGATCCCGAGTTTTTCCCCGGGTCTGTATTTGAGGCAGGCTTTTATTTGTTTGCGTCGACCACACCCCCGGCATTTATTAGAGGCCCGGTTTTTATTTGACTACCGGTTTATATTTGAGGAAATACGGTAAATGAAAATAAATATAAATAGTGTGGGGTGTTTACTCGAAGG
>OMKR01043640.1:10617-21334 GCA_900302355.1 Cyttopsis rosea | reverse complement strand
TGGAAGTGGAGGATCCCAGCCAGAGGAATGTGAACATGGGCTCTCTACTGCCTGGGCAGAAGGTGAAGAAGCAGGTATCCCTGGTCAACCACAGTCCCTCAGACCTTACCTTCTCCCTGCAGCTCAGTGCCCAGCCACCACTGGACGAGAAGGTATGGAACATCTGTCAAAAGTGTGACGTGTTCATTTCTGATGGCTATTTTACTAATAGTTTATCTCTCCTCTGCTCTGCTGTCTTACTTTCTTCAGACACTCTCCTTTTCTCCGCTAGGAGAATTGAGGCTTAAGGCCCACAGTGGCCACTGTGTTGTAGAGCTCCAGTGGTCACCCAGTCTGCGCATGTCCGCCTTGTCAGCTCAGCTGCAAGCTGAGTGCATGGGTGGGCTGCACCCCCTGCTGACCATCCAAGGCTGCTGCCAGGTAACGGGCAGAGCGATGCTCCATTTTTCACACCACAGGGCGAGTCCTGACACTCGGTGTTAATGTTTTTTGATATGCTTTAAATTCTGAGGAAGCTGTGAATTACCAACAGTTTACAACCTAAATGTACTTCTCTAGTAAGTTAACATATATCCGCGAAACTCACGAATGACCCTCTCTAGAGCCAGTGTTTGGTTTGTCCGTTCTGGCCTACTGTAGAAACATGGCAGTGCAATGTGGCGGCATCTGTGGAAGGGGCTCCAGCCCCCATGGAGATATAAACGGCTCATTCTAAGGCAACGAAAACACAACAATTCTTATTTTCATGGGATTATATACACTAGTTAAAACATACTTATGAATATTATATTCCATATTCCATTCCATTTCTGACAAGTCCGTTCCGCAAAATGCCTCTAATTCTACACACTGCACCTAAGTAAACTTTTTTTCACTTTGGCGAACATATTTTTTTTTATTGATATTGATTGCTTTTATGTTGATTGAATGATTTTTAAATACTTATTTTCATTTGGCACCCTTGTATGCAGTATAATTTGCCTGATTTCCCCCAGGTTTACTAAAACTAATGATTACTTACAGTACCAATCCTTTTGACATTAGTTATTTAAAATGCCCTTTTGCACAATTGGGAAAGTCTACATTTTAAATGTGCAGTGTGTAGAATTTTTTGGCATCTAGCGGAACGGACTTGACAGAAATGGAATATAATATTTATAAGTATGTATTAATTTGTGTATAATCCCATGAAAAAAAGAATAGTGTTTTCGTTACCTTAGAATGAGCCGTTTATATCTCCATGGGGGCTGAAGCCCCGTCCTGGACCATGTTGCACCACCATGTTTCTACAGTAGCCCAGAACGGACAAACCAAACACTGGCTCTAGAGAGGGACATTCGCGTTTTTCATGAGTTTCGCAGCCACCATAGCTTCTCCTACATGAATGCCGCCATTTTGCGCCACTACGGACACGGAGGGGAATTCAGTTAGTTGCAATCTGCAACCTCACTGCTAGTGGCTGCTAAATTCTACACACTGCACCTTTATAGTTTGTGTATTCAGGTGCAGTATAATGACAATAAAGTAGTAGTCATTTAACCGTTCCCTATCCGGTGATGTCAGGGTGTGGAGGTCCAGCTGGACAGAGAATACTTGGCTTTCGGGGCCGTGGTCCAGCGCTGCAGGGCCAGCAAGAAGATTGTGATGTTCAACACAGGAGACTTGGGTGCCAGGTAAGACTCTGAACTGTGTACTGTAAATGTAATCTATTGCTGTGTGTCCAGCTCTCTCTCTCTCTCTCTCTCTCTCTCTCTCTCTCTCTTCTCTCTCTCTCTCTCTCTCTCTCTTGCTATCTCTGCATACACTGTGTTGGAAGCAGGCGCTTACAGTACATAACCTATGCATATGCAAATGTGTCCACACTTATTATGGTTAAGAAGTAGAAGTGGTCGTCAATGCTGTTTACAGAATCCTTTATCACAGTCAAGAGTCTCAACAGTCTCAACAGACTCACAGGCCCCACGTTCACCTGATAATCTGACGTTAAGATGACACTATACCGTAATGCCAGGTTCCGATGGGAGACGGAGGGCTTTCCTCCGGACGTGACCATCCTGCCCGACTCGGGCTACATCTGCCCGGGCACAAACTTTCCTTTCGACGTGACCTTTGCCCCCGTGGAGCTGAGCGACGTGAGGTACGAGAACGTGACGTGCTCCGTCGAGGGCTCCGCTGCTCCCATCATCCTCAAGTTCACGTGCTCCTGTATCGTGCCGCCTTTCACCAAAGAGGTAATATTAATGTCCTGAGTTGTCCAGTCCAGAGTTGTATCGGGTTCTCACCCCCACCCTAAGGTGGCTTAAAAGACCCACAATGCACGGCAGTATCCCCTATCTTTATCCTTCAATCAAATTAAGACATCTTTACCCATTGCTGACAAACAATCCTTAATGGGGAAAAAGTATGTCATTCGTTTTTGATCAGTACTGTATGTCACCGAACAGTTCCTGGAACGACAGAGTGATAGACGTAGCGCTTTAACACCAGGATTCATACCCCCACATGAGCAGGGTTTTAAAACATTCAAATGAAAAAGAAAATTGTCCTTGCAAGACAATGTTATCCCTGCAAGCCTCGGATTCGGCTGTGTTCCCGGCCTCCCGGAGGGAGGGAAGCGAAATGAAAATGCCGCCGTTCTGAAATGACATTATTATTATGAAAGTGCCCTTGTATCCTCCTTTGCTATAATGCGCTTCAATACATTAATTCCCAATGCGTGTGTATTGACTGGATGTTCAGAGTGGAGCTTGATTCACCTGAATGCTAGTCATGAAAATAGGGTGACTAATTACTGCAATCGCTAGATAGATAGATAGATAGATAGATAGATAGATAGATAGATAGATAGATAGATAGATAGATGGATGGATAGATGGATACATAGATGGATAGATTGATGGATGGATAGATAGATAGATACTGTAGATACAGTAGATAGATATAGATACTTCCTTAAATCCCCAAAAATAGGCAGAAGACAGAAAGATTTGGCAATATACAATAAACCTAAAAAATTAATACTAAACTATAAACCAGAAAAAATTGACAATATACAATAAGTATATAGTTTAATACAAATTAAAAAATATTTACATTTAAATATAAAATAAACCCAAAAAATCACAGTAAACAACACCCCTGTGTATCAACAAATGGCCACAGAATCAAAAGACAACGACCAAATAGGAGAACTGCTTCATGATTTATTTTCTCTCCCCGCCCCTCGTCCTCCAGGTGACCAGCTTCACCTGCCCCGTCCGCGGCTCACACACGCAGACCCTCACCGTGTCCAACCCCACGGACCAGCGCTGGAGCCTGAAGCCCGTGGTGGAGGGCGAGCACTGGAGCGTCCCGCCGGCCCTCACCTTGGAGCCCTACGAGAACAAGAGCTACGAGATCACCTACAGGCCCATGACCATGGCCGCCGAGGGCAAGAGGCATCTGGTGAGGAGGAGAGCAGCTTCATATGAAGAACAAACACAACCTTTTAAAAGTGTAATGTTTAAGTCTTTCCATTGCAGATTGTGGATAACAGGGTTCTTACCAGGTACTTGAGGTGCTTCAAGTGCTTGAATTCAAGTGCTCGGAATTTCAGAACATTAAGTCGTGGAATACCTTGAAAATAGACCTTTTTGTGCTGGAGTGCTTGAAGTGCTTGGAAGTGCTTGAAGAGTGCTTGGAAAAAAAAACGCGATCATTGAAAATGTGTGATATTCCCCCTGGTTTTCTGAAGTGCTTGAATTTTCAGAATTTCTGAAATTTAAGTACTGGAATAATGGTTTTGTTATTCAAATTGTAATGTAATAAATCATTTCCAGAATTGCTTTTACAATATAGATTATGCCAGGGAAATGTAAATGTAATCCAAGTGTATAAGTGTCTATTGGAAATAGACACTTATACACTTATAATAGTAGATGACATTGAGGTTAATAATAATAATAATTATATATATATATATATATATACAGTGAAGAATATAATTATTTGATCCCTTGCCGATTTTGTAAATTTGCCCACTGACAAAGAAATGAACGGTCTATAATTTTAATGGTAGGTTTATTTTAACAGTGAGAGACAGAATATCAAAAAAATCCAGAAAATCACATCATATAAAAGTTATAAATTGATTTGCATTTGATTGAGTGAAATAAGTATTTGATCTCCTACCAACCAGCAAGACTTCTGGCTCCCACAGATTAGATTAGATTAGTCCTCTCGCTTTAAGAAAGTACTCCTAATCTCAATTTGTTACCTGTATAAAAGACACCTGTCCACAGAATCAATCAATCAGATTCCAACCTCTCCACCATGGGCAAGACCAAAGAGCTGTCTAAAGACGTCAGGGACAAGATTGTAGACCTGCACAAGGCTGGAATGGGCTACAAGACCATCGGCAAGCAGCTCGGTGAGAAGGAGACAACTGTTGGTGCGATTATTCGAAAATGGAAGAAACACAAAATGACCATCGATCGCCCTCGGTCTGGGGCTCCACACAAGGTCTCGCCTCGTGGGGTATCGATGATCATGAGAAAGGTGAGGGATCAGCCCAGAACTACACGGGAGGAACTTGTTAATGATCTCAAGGCAGCTGGGACCACAGTCACCAAGAAAACCATTGGTAACACACTACGCCGTAATGGATTAAAATCCTGCAGCGCCCGCAAGGTCCCCCTGCTCAAGAAGGCACATGTACAGGCCCATCTGAAGTTTGCCAATGAACACCTGAATGATTCAGAGAAGGCTTGGGAGAAGGTGATGTGGTCAGATGAGACCAAAATCGAGCTCTTTGGCATCAACTCGACTCACTGGGTTTAGAGGAAGAAAAATGCTGACTATGACCCCAAGAACACCATCCCCACCGTCAAGCATGGAGGTGGAAACATTATGCTTTGGGGGTGTTTCTCTGCTAAGGGGACAGGACGACTTCACCGCATCGAGGGGAGGATAGACGGGGCCATGTACAGTGAAATCTTGGGCGACAACCTCTTTCCCTCAGCCAGGACACTGAAAATGGGTCGTGGATGGGTCTTCCAGCACGACAATGACCCAAAACATACAGCCAAGGCAACAAAGGAGTGGCTCATTAAGGTCATGGAGGTCATGGAGTGGGCAGTCTCCGGACCTTAATCCCATAGAAAATCTGTGGAGGGAGCTGAAGCTTCAAATTGCCAAGCGACGGCCTCGAAACCTTAAGGATTTGGAGAGGATCTGCAAAGAGGAGTGGACCAAAATCCCTCCTGAGATGTGCGCAAACCTGGTGACCTCTGTGCTTGCCAACGTCTGAAGAAACGTCTGACCTCTGTGCTTGCCAACAAGGGTTAACCAAGTACTAAGTCATGTTTTGCTAGGGGATCAAATACTTATTTCACACAATCAAATGCATATCAATTTATATCTTTTATACGATTTTCTGGATTTTTTTTTGATATTCTGTTAATACACTGTTAAATTAAACCTACCATGAAAATTATAGACCGTTCATTTCTTTGTCAGTAGGCAAACTTACAAAATTGGCAAGGGAACAAATAATTATTTCCTTCACTGTATATATGCATATAATGCCTTGTTTACCACAGTTAATTCAGCATCATCAGTTTCATAAAACAACAACATATTTGGTTATGTACTTATAGGCAGGTGCTAAAGTGGACGCCCAAGACAAGACCCTGAGGACCCCTCTGTTGGAAGCGATCGTCAACAATCACGTGGAAGTGGTTCGGTACCTGGTCCAGAGTGGTGCCGCTGTCTATCACACTGTGAGTTATTTATATCCAAAAGAAAATGTTGTTTAAGCTGCATTTCCTCCCTTACCTCTGTCCTTCTTGTCCCTCAGGAGGACGATGGCTATACCGGTCTCCACCACGCAGCCAAACTGGGAAACCTGGAGGCGGCCCACCTGCTGCTGGAGACGGGGCAGGTGGACATAAACGCCCAGGTGCGCGGAGAGTCTCTTTGTTATTTCGAAGTATATTTCATTTATTATTATTACAATAGTTACACTTAATATGATTTAGTTTGTTTCCTCCTCTCAGGACAGCGGTGGATGGACTCCCATCATCTGGGCTGCGGAACACAAGCACATAGATGTGATCAGAGCGCTGCTGAACCGAGGAGCCGACGTCACCATCAAAGACAAGGTGCGTGAAGTTGAAGCACTGTCCTGTTTCAAATGCCAAAGGCCAAATGTTTCAGCCTTTAAAAAAAACCAAACATCTTAAATCTCCTTTTTCCAAAACTGTCCTCCCTCCCAGGAGATGAACGTGTGCCTGCACTGGGCGTCGTTCGCAGGCAGCGTGGACATCGCTGAGCTGGTGCTGAACGCCGGCTGCTCCCTCTCCTCCGTCAACATGCACGGAGACACTCCTCTGCACATCGCAGCCAGAGAGGGCTTCCTGGAGTGCGTCACGTAAGTCAACATTATTTAGAAGATTATCATTATTATGATTTATGTTTATGTTTTATTATCGACAGTCAAACGCCTTCCTCTTTTCCTCTCTTGGGAGAGACATTGGTCTGAACCTCTCTGTAATGCTGCATCTCTCGTGCAGGTTGTTCCTCTCCAGGGGGGCAGACATTGACGTGATGAACCGGGAAGGAGACACTCCTCTCACTCTCGCCCGAGCCGACACGCCCGTGTGGGTCGCTCTCCAGATCAACAGGAAGCTTCGAAGGGGAATCGCCAACCGTGTGCTCCGTACCGAACGCATCATCTGCAGGTAACGGTGATTTGTTCTCAGCTTTAAAAAAAATATATATATCTTTTCCTTTCCTTTGTCTTTCTGGATTTTCCTATTGTGTTCTGACTTTGTGGTTTCTTGGCTTGGTTGTGTCAGTGATGTGGCGCAGGGCTACGAGAACGTCCCCATCCCGTGTGTGAACGCGGTGGATGATGAGGGCTGCCCCTCCGATTACAAATACGTTTCGGAGAACTGCGAAACTTCTGCCATGAACATAGACCGAAACATCACACACTTGCAGGTAAATCATATTCAAAAATATCTTATGATCTCTCTCTTCATCGCTCTGTATCTCAGCTCTTTCTGTTTTATCACCCTTCTCTGTTTTGTTTTCTCTTTTGACTGTTTAAAAAAATATGTATATTACTGCATCCTTTACATGACATAATGACCGGCCATAACATAATGTAAACCAAAATACCTGTCCGAGGGATAAATATGAGTAAGATCAAATTAAATAGAAGTAGCACTTCTCTTTTTACATTTTGAAGTCTCGATTATCATGTGCTACTCAATATGTGATGCTCTTTTCTCTTGGATATTCATGCTTGTATACGCGAGACCAGAGGTTTCTCAAGTTTTGTTTATGGCAAGACCCCTTAAACCTTGCTGACAAAAACTCAAAAACAAACGCCATCATTATTGAGGTTGAGCATACATATTTTGTGAAAAAAGTATATATAAAAATGGGAAAACAGACAAAACAATGTTTTTAAAACATTTGCTGCGGGCCCCCTGCAATTCCTTTGAAGCCGAGGGGGCCGTGGACACCAGTTTGGGAACTCCTGTACTGGAGCACCGCAACATACGTTAAGTGTGATGAGGGATTTTCTCGTCCTCAGCACTGCAGCTGCTCAGATGACTGCTCCTCCAGTAACTGCCTGTGTGGACAGCTCAGCATCCGCTGCTGGTACGACAAGGTAAATGTAAATGTCGTTCTACAAGCCTCATTAATACACACTCCTCATTTATGCCATGGGATTGAAAACTTGTGATATTCGCATCATAACGTAATAAAACATTTCCAGAATCGCTTTTACGACATAGATTATGGCAGGGAAATGTACATTTAATTCAGCATGGTTGGAAATAGACACTCTTAATAGTAGATGGCAATGAGATTAATAATAGATAAGGGTCATTCTCATAAAATCACCATAAAACATCCGAAATGAATTGATACACATATTCACAGAGAATGTTAAACTATTCATTAAAATATTAAAGTACACAATGCCTACTACAGTATATGGCCCACGTAGTTGGTGATATATTATTTAGATATTGTTTTCAAGGTTATCTTTATTATCCCCAAGGGGTAATTTGTTGTACAGACAACATCAGACAACAAAACATCAGACAACAAAAATACATTTTTACAATACATACAATTACAAGATAAAAATCACATTGAGTTATTTAAAAAGCCAATGGCATCAGGAACAAATGAGATCTTAAGTCTATTGGTCCTGCATCCTGGCAGATTGTATCTGCGGCCAGACAGAAGCAACTTGAATTCCTTGGACAGGGGATGGCTAGGGTCAGCCAGGATTGACTGGGCCTTCTTCAAAGTCCTAACCTTGTACAGATGAGGAAGGTCATTCAAGGTAGTGGCTGCAATTTTACTGCACACTTTGATGATACCCTGCAATCTATTTCTGTTTTTGAGGGTAAGTGACCCGTACCAGCTGACAAAAGAGAAAGTGAGGACTGATTCAATAAAACAGGAATAAAACATTTTCATGAATGTATTGTCAACATTAAAATTTCGAAGCTTAATAGTACATGATAAAAAAAGTACATGCGTTGATGTACTTTTCGACACACAGCATCCACATGAAGCTCGAAGGTCAGCTTGTCATCAATTATAGTGCCAAGATATATGTACTGCTGCACAAACTCAACAGCCTGATTGTTAATCACCACAGGAGAGATGACCGTAGAATTCCTCCTAAAGTCTACGAATATTTCTTTGGTTTTGAACAAAGTGATGTCTAAGAAGGACGACTTGCACCAGCCTGTGAATTCCGCCATTACAGGGCCAGATCACAGTCATCGCTGCTGAGAAGAGACACGATGACAGAATCGCCGGCGAACTTAATGATATTATGCTTGTACACAATCATTTGTGTACAAGACAAATAAAAGTGGCGAGAGGACGCACACCTGGGGCAATCCGGTGGAGGAAAAAAGAACATCTGATAAAACGCCATTAACCTTCACCCGTTGTGAAATTACAGTTAAAAAGTCCATCAGCCAACATATAAGGCCAGGATCAATGTTATGGATACTCTCTAACCTTTCTGCTAAAATGTGAGGCTGGATACAATTAAAAGCTGAGGAGAAATCAATAAAAACTAGCCACACTCTTTGCACCCTCTACGTGTGCCAGGATCATGTTTAAAATGATGCCCGTCGCATCGTCAACACCCCTGCCTGACCTGTACGTAAATTGGAGCGGGTCCAAATATGCCTGAACTGTACTCAGAAGCACATCCTTCACAATCTTCTCAAATGATTTTATGATGAGAGGTAAGTGCGACAGCTCCACACTTTGGAGCTTTGTTTTTTGGCACAGGTATAATGATGGAATCCTATGGAGTTTGAGTGACAACTTGAAGATAAAACAGAATATATCTGCCAACTGATCGGCATTATACACAGTGTACAACCTCCAATGCCATCGGGGCCGGTTCTTTTCCTTTTCTTTACACCCCGGAAAAGATTCAAGACCTTACCCCTATCAACATGCACACTGTTCTGCTCGGGAACAGCATTTTTAAAGACTGACAGCTCCTCACTAAAATCATGGACATTAAAACGATTATAAAATAGTGTACTTTAATATTTAAATGAATTATTTCACATCCTCTGTGAATATCCGTATCAATTCATTTCAGACATGTTTTATGGTGCTTTCATGAGAACGACCTATATATAGATATAATAGATAAACTAATATAAATAAAAGACAATGAGACTAAGATATTATATTTTAATGAATACAGATCACAGTGAAAATTGATAATATTTGTTTTGCGTGTAGTCCTTGAAAATGAAAAAATAGTGGTGGGGAAAAAAAGTACTTGAAAGTCCGTGAATTTAATTTTGTAATGTAGAATGAGCCCTGGATTAAAATTTGAGCCCATCAGTATATTTCTTTCCATAAGGCTGATGTCGGTGGACTTCACTCTTGTTTAACTCTAGTTTAATCCAGTTTTATCCACTTAATACTTGCTGCGTTGTTCAACACAAGACTGTTCTCTCTTGGCAAAAGATACATCTACTTGTGTTTCCCAGCATCTTTCTAATTAGTTAAAATAGTAAATGTTTACTGTACATAGTAACAAGGGAAACTATCCAGATCCTGAGTGAGTGCCAAACCGAGTATAAATCACGCCTTCACCGAGCCAAATGGACTTTGGATACTTGACTCTTTGGTTACTTTTTCTTCTCCTTGATCTATTTCCAGGACCAGCGTTTGCTCCAGGAGTTCAACAAGATCGAACCCCCGCTCATATTTGAGTGTAATCTGGCGTGTGCCTGCTACAGAACATGCAAGAACAGGGTCGTCCAAGCAGGCATCAAGTAAGATAAAGTTATTCTGAATCTGTGCTCATGTACAAAACATAACCTTGATAAAGATAAGATAACACTTTATTAATTTCAGATGTTACAGCAGCAATTAACAGTCCAGTGGAGAAAGAGATATACATTTAAAATGAGATAAGAAATCACACATGTACACATCTATCTACTTTACACAAGTTAACAGGAAGTAGTATGATATCACAATGTTTTCATGTTTCATGCTTTGCCTTGGTTTTTTTTAGAACTCCATTCCAGTTTCAAGAGAGTCTAGAAAGGTGGTGATCTCACTGTCATTGTAACTGAAAATGTCGATATTTGAATCGATGTACTGTACGAGCAAGTACCCATGATACCAAAATGGAATCGTGCATCTGAATTTCAATGAG
>OMKR01043633.1:3761-13847 GCA_900302355.1 Cyttopsis rosea | reverse complement strand
ATGATTATCATTATTAGTATTATTATCATTATTAATATTCTGATTATTATGATCATTATTATTATTATTATTATTATTATTATGATTATTCTTATTATTATTATTGTTATTATCATTATCATTATTATCATTATTATCATTATCATTATTATTAATATTATGATTATTATGATTATGATTATTATTATCATCATTATTATAATATTATTATGATTATGATTATTATGATTATAATTATAATTATGATTATAATTATAATTATAATTATTATTATCATTATTATTAATATTATTATGATTATGATTGTTATGGTTATTATGATTATGATTATTATTATGTCTCGAATAGCTCCGTTTCCAAGGGCAGTGAGCGCAGTGCCTCTACTGCGCATGCTCCGCGCCGCTCCGTGGTTATGGTGGAAAGAGCGCTTTGCTAGCGGCGCATGGTTCCCGATGCAGCCGGTGTCAGCGGCAGCGGCTCTCCCATGAGGCGCTGGCGGGGAACAGGAGCACCGCGTTTCCACTAAATACGTCGCGAAAGGCCGCGGGGGTCATGGCGGGAGTGTTCGACCTCGACTTGGATCAGCCGGACGAGACCGTGTCTGACGACGAGCTGGAGGATGCGGTGAGTGTGGCTAACGCGTTAGCATGCTAACAAGGAGTAATGCTGCGTTCAAGTCGAATGGGAATTACGGTGCGTGCCCGGCTGTACGGGCTGGGTCACAGCCCCGAGGACCAAAGCGGGCGCGGGTTCGAGTCCCGCCATGTTTATGTGCGTTTGCTTAGTTCCGATGGCCAGAGCGGGTGTTGGTTTGAGTCCTGCCGTGTGTATGTGTGTAGGCCGGTTTTAATTGGCACTTTAACTTGTTATGTGTGATTTAATTCGGTCTTTGTGCGTGTTGTAGCTTTTCATTCCTCCTGCGGGTGTCGAACGCAGGGAACAACACGCACTGTTCCCAACATGACACAGGACCCCAGCCCCGCTCGGCTCGGTCACAGCCCGGAGCCAAACTGTGTCCGTGGCCATTTGGTCGCTTGTCTGAGCTGCTGAGCGTCCGTTAGTTTTAGTTTGAGTTCAGTTCGAACCTCGGAGGCGCTGTGATGGGTTCAAATCCCACCCCCGTCCCAGTGCGGAGCCTGCTGTAGCTTTGATGGGGGGGTACTTTATTCAAATTGCAGCTTTACAGCAGCTCACATCAAAACAATGGGCAACAATAAGAATAAAGTAATAAGAATAAAAATTGTGGCATTTTGGGATAAATAGGCAAAAACAGTAAAACCAAGAGATTAACAATAAACCTGCATCACACACACACACACACACACACACAGGGTTTTCTCGACACAGAATGTCCTGTGTGTGTGTGTGTGTGACAGTTAAACTTTGTAGACCAGCCTTGTGTCTGATGAGCATGATGCCTGTGCTTTGTTTTCAGCGCCAGTTCAGCGAATACATGGAGCAGTGCAGCAGCTATGAATTGTGAGCACAACAATGGGAACGTGACAGTAATTTCAGATTTGCTATGGTTGCCTTTTGCATAATTTTAATAAAGCAAAGTCTGAGACATGCACTACACTTAGAAACAATCCCTGTTGTTTTTCTGAACAGTGACATGGTTGACTGTGAGAAGATTGAAATCTCAGAGAACAGTGTCAACAAGGGAACTGAGCAGATAAGGCCAGAATGCTTTGAGCTGCTAAGAGTTTTGGGTAAAGGCGGCTATGGAAAGGTGAGGTTTTTTGGAACGGATCTCGTAAATGTACCTGTACGGTGATTATTGAACGTGTTTATCTTCAGTAGTTCAAGTACGTTCGCTTTTTGAGTATTTTGACCATAAAATGCAAGGAAAAGAACGGGTCGTGTTTTCAGTCTATTGTCAAGCGTTCTGCACTTGAGAGATATCTTAGAACTGGACTTCATCTGCCCCAGAATTAGTAGTAAAACTTTTTTTTTTTTAATTAAATATTAATTCCAGAAATTGAATTTTATCTCCAGGTCTTTCAAGTTCGAAAGGTGTCAGGTGTCACTTCAGGGAAAATATTTGCCATGAAAGTCTTAAAGAAGGTGAGTTCCTCTTAACCGAGTTACTACCACTTAACCAAGTGTGCTTGGTTAAGTGGTAGTATTTCTATTTTTAATATTTTTGCTCCTTCAACTAAACGAAGTGCTGTTGCCCTGGGTTCTATACCGTGACCTCCTTTCTTTAATTCACGCCGGTGCCGCTCCTGTCTCGGCCGCTCTCGGTCCCAGAGCGCCGAGGCTGCGCATCATAACCGGCTTGAGCCGTCGCTGTCGCAAGGAAACGCCGAATCCTGTCCTACATCTGCAACAAAGCCCCGTTCCCAGCCAGCAGCTTTTTTGACTTGATACCGGAAAGGTTTTGGCAGCACAAAGCCCCATCCCAGTCTCACAAGGTCCTGTTTCTTTTTGACCAGGCCATGATTGTGCGGAATGCAAAAGACACGGCTCACACCAAAGCAGAGAGGAACATTCTGGAAGAGGTCAAACACCCTTTCATCGTGGACCTAATCTACGCCTTCCAGACCGGGGGGAAGTTGTACCTCATCCTGGAGTACCTCAGCGGTGAGGACACTCACACTCACACTCACACTCACACACACACACACACACACACCCCAAATTGATAATCTGACATAAAGTGATCAAATGTTCTTTCATCACTGACTATTTAAAACACACAAGCCACCTATTTAATACTTCTATTAATATTAATGACACTACTGTTTAATAACCACTCATATTCTTTCCCCTCAATTCGTCATTCTCCAGTTCACTCTGTCCCGTCAGAACTATTCGGGCTCAGAATCTAACCCCTGTTTACAATACCCGACTGGTATTTTTGTGTTTTCTTGTTGAAGGCGGAGAGCTGTTTATGCAACTGGAGAGAGAGGGCATCTTCATGGAGGACACGGCATGGTAGGTAATTCTGTGCGTCACACCGTGCAAGTTATTACCTCAGCAGACTACAGACACACATGTTGAATATTTTTATTTTTAAAGTTTTTTACAAAAGGTTTCTCTCAGTGACACAAGCTAACTACTGTCCTTGTATGTTATGATAGCCACACACTTTGGCTTTCACTTTTGACCTGGATCACGTCGTGGAAATTCCACCGCGTGGTCAGTGAGATAAACCCAAACAGAGACCCTCGTTAAATGAGCTAGAACAAAATTTATTTTGCAAAATAGGTGAAAGATGAAGTGATGCTCTTTGTAAACAGTGACAGTGGTTCGCATGTATCTATTGTTACAGAGGCCTGAGAGAACGGGGGTCAGAATGTAACACTTCAGTATGAGCTAAAAACAGAAGGCATTTGGCTTTACTTAAACACATATGGTAACTCGGAAAATTTCCATCACAATCGGAACACATGAATGGCAGCAAATCCATGCCCAAAGAGGCAATGATGGACTAGGAAATTGGAATAGTACTGAAACAGGGAATTTTGAAAAAACATTTTTTATTCCAGGTTGTGGAATATCATGCACACAGCCTCTGGAAAAGTATGGATATTTATATTGCTTACATTATAAATGTGTATGAAAGGTCCACGCCAATAAGTCACAGACAAATTATTTCTTATTCGTCGGACATGGAATTTTGGAACTTGGTCAAAGAAAAGACAGAAGGAGCCCTAATAGTTTATGTTTTTTGTCTGAATTCATTAATCTTTTTTTGTCTTTCGTGGTTTTAAAGGCACAAACAGATGGTACAAGCTACAACTTCACATGTTTGTTACATTCGAGGCTTGAGATGTTTTCTTGTTTCTTGTTTCTTTGTCAGTTTCTACCTGGCGGAGATCTCGATGGCGCTGGGCCACCTGCACCAGAAAGGCATCATCTACAGAGACCTGAAGCCGGAGAACATCATGCTCAACAACAACGGTACAGCAGCCTCAGCGCTACACGGGAGCAAGACCGGGTCGCTTAGTCAGCTGACATAGTGCGATTGTCCTGACCGACCTTAT
Organism: Cyttopsis rosea; assembly: GCA_900302355.1. NCBI lineage: Eukaryota > Metazoa > Chordata > Actinopteri > Zeiformes > Parazenidae > Cyttopsis > Cyttopsis rosea. The sequence goes on along the minus strand of OMKR01043633.1, from coordinate 9,858 downwards.
CGCTATATACAATAGGGATGGGCATGATTAGTCGACTAATCAATTAGTCGACTCGGGCAGTGACGTCGACTAGCCGATGTTTGTTTGTTTTTACACGACTGAGAAACTATTCATCATTTTGTTTCCGTCCGGACACTAATAAGTGTAGCACAGGCATCACATGGACAACTAGGTGGGTGGAGCGGAGAGACAGAAACTACCTGGAAGTCAACGTAGAAGGAATGAGAGAATTTAAATGATAGAATGATGGTGGCGAGACGGAGACGGAGCCAAGTGTGGCGTATTCTACCCAAGTTGAGAACAAAGTAGAGTAGAGTGCACATTGTGTGGGATGAATCTGTCTGTATCTGCACCTGGGAGCGAGTCAGTGTAAACAAACATGGAGCCGGGCCGCTTCGGGATCGGAAAATTACCCATTGGATGGATTATTACAAATTCAACATTTGCCCGTCGCAACAACATAAGGTGAGCGTGAATGTTGAATTAATATGGTGTTTTGCTGTACGTCGTGTATTGTAAGTGTGATTGATATCGCAACTGGCATTGTTCCGAAGCAAAGAAGGCAACGTGTGAATGCGGCGTGAGGTGGATGCACAGGGGAATAGGAGCGAGCGTTTTCATGCAGCTGATCTCCATTCGACGCAAATGCAAATACATCAGAATCGTCTTTATTTAGAAATGTGATCGCATAGATGTATGAATCGAGATTGTGATTTTTTTTTTTTTTTTTTTACAATTAATCCTGCAGCCCTACTGGTAACTTTGTTTCATGGTAGTTGGGTGCGGTTAATTGTCTATGTTGGGGGGGAGAGGTGATGAAGTCACGACTAGTTGACTAATCGACTGAAATTCTTGTTAGTCGTTGACCGCTAAAAACAAAGAAAATGCCTAAATCCCTAACACAATATTGTGTTGATCGTTCGACAGATGTTATAAAAGCATACATCAGTCACTTCCCAAAAATGTCCATCACAGAACCTGTAGTTGAACATAACGGTGAAACCAAAACAGTGATTATTGTACATTCTCTAATGGTGCTAACATCTTGGAAATTAAATAGTAGTGAAGTTGAACTATTAATCATTTTGATGGGGGGGGCCCCCTGGAACCTCTTGAAGGACCCCTGAGGCTCTGCGGACTCCACGTTGAGAACCACTGCTCCATGTCACTGTTGGCTGTATTATTGGAGGAGGAGGAGGAGGAGGAGCTCCCCCTTGTGTCCATAGCCGGTTATTGACACAATGGAAATAATAAACGGTCAATACATTTTACAGAGATGTATAGTTATTTTGAGTCCAGCCCTGCTGCTGTAAAATACTATTGAGATGACATTTTATTTTATCGTTGGTACTCTTGTGTGTCCCCGCTAGGTCACGTGAAGTTGACAGACTTCGGCCTGTGCAAAGAGTCCATCCATGACGGCACGGTCACCCACACCTTCTGCGGAACCATAGAGTACATGTCAGTCACACACGGTCTTTGCGGGTTTGGGTTTCGAGTTTGCAGGAAGTCAGTGCTCTGTATTAAATTGGACTTTAGTTGTTTTATTTACTCATTAATCTATAATAGACGTTTATGCAAACTGCTTCCCCTCGGCTCTAACATTTCGGCCTTCGTCTCGGTGTCTCCTCAGGGCGCCCGAGATCCTGATGCGGAGCGGCCATAACCGGGCAGTGGACTGGTGGAGTCTGGGAGCTCTCATGTACGACATGCTGACGGGAGCTGTGAGTATACACTGCTGCACCCAATGCTGCACCCAATGCTGCAAGAATGAAAGTGGATGTTTGCGTCACTTTGAAATGTATTAACACTCTTTAGTGTAAAAGCTAAAGTCTGATAAAATGACATGACTGGTATTATACTATCATTTAGAAAATGTGAAAATGATCATGGATGATTGTTTTCTTGCTTTATTTTTCAAACAACAATATTTTAATGATGAAAAAGTCTGATAAATTCTGATTACGTGAGCTCATTGTTTCTCAATTTGTTTAATGAAATGTTAATTAATTGAATGATGAACTCATGAATTAAAAAATATATAATTTCAGGGGTCAAATTGTCTATGTATTGTAGTGTAAAAGTTGATCATTTTTCCAAAGATTAATGTACACAATCAAGTGCAAACTTCAGGAGTTATTAAATTATTGGGAAATCATTCCGTTATTTGGTTCTTCCACCAGCCACCTTTCACCGGTGAGAACCGAAAGAAGACCATCGACAAGATCTTAAAGTGCAAACTGAACCTTCCGCCTTACTTGACGCAGGAAGCCAGGGATCTTCTGAAAAAGGTGAGTCGTACAGCCGCTTCACACCCCCTGGTCCCCGCCTGCTGCCTCCGTCCGTCCTTCAGTCTCCATTGTGATCCCTCTTGCAGCTGCTGAAGCGCAATGCGTCGCTCCGCCTGGGAGCCGGAGCGGGAGACGCCTCGGAGGTCCAGGTAAAACACCATGTTTTCCTAAGTCTTCTAAACGAGGCTTAAAAAGTCTGATATTCTGTCTTTTCTTTTTAAGGTTATTAAATTGTTTTCTACTCTAATCAACTTTTATTTTCTTTACAATATATATATTATACAATATAATTCAGAAAATGAGCATTATGAATGCTACCAGTCCCTGGTCTTGAAAATGGCTGCTTCAGCACCAACAACGGCTCATCTAAGAGCTCCCTGTTTATGCGCCGGGCTGACGGTAGCGGGCGATACCCACGACTGGTGTTTCATCCGTCTGGAAGCGGAGCACGCTGCCGCCGGCCTCGCGGATACACGCCATGCGATGGATCCATCCCAGCCGCTCAGCGGGCCCGTCACAGCGAGTTCTTCGCGGACTACGTGCCGCCGGGTCAGGCCATCCAGGAGATGATGGGGCCATCGCCACTCCACTCCACCGATGGGGAGGACGACGACCGGGGGGACATCTTCTCCTGGCCCCCTTCTCCACCTGTCTTCTGTCCCAGCGGCAAGTGGACAGATGAGGACCAAGCCTCCGTCACGCCGGCCTGATCTTCCTGCGGGGAGCTGCCGGTCCGGTCTCCTCACCTCCGCTGCGGGACGCCTGGGGATGCCCATGCCCCCACCACCGTTGGACACGGATGGCCACAGTCAACCACTCATGAAGCGTCCTTTGATGGGGCTGCGACGCCCCTCAGTGGGACTTGGAGCTGGTTCTGGACACACTCTGTTGCGCGTCCTTCGAACCTGTGTCTCAGATGCCGTTGAAGCTGCTGTCCTTTGAGATGGCGCTGCTTATCGCTCTGACCTCTGCGAAGCATGTCTGGGATCTGTGCGCTCTGTCCGTGCACCTGCCTGCTCTCAGCAGCGCGGTGTTACGTCCTAACCCGATGTTTACACCTAAGGTTGTGACGAGCTCATACAGATCGGGGGTGGTTACCCTCGATGCCTCTTTTCCTCCTCCTCACCAGGATGTGCGGCAGGAGCGACTTCACCGTCGGTGTCCTGTGTGTGCGCTGGCGTGCTACGTGGACCGCACAGCTTCGGTTCGGTTGTCGCCGTGTGTTTGTGCTATGGAGCGGCTGCGCTTGGTCGGCCGCTGTCTGCGCCTTTCTCATTGGTTATGCCATTGTATCGCGATGGCTTATGAGTCGGCGGGTCGGGATGCACCGACCGTTCTCTGGGCCCACTCTACTCGAGGTGTGACGTCTCGACTGCCCTTTTTAGGGTTGTTGGGGTTCAGGACATTTGTACGGCCGCGTCTTGGTCGTCGCCATCTCCCTTTGTCCGTTTTTACCTGCGTGATGTTTCCGCAGGGTCTCTTTCCCAGTCCGCCCGGCATTGCGGCCGAACGGACTTAGGGAATTTTCTATTCACGGGCTACTCGGATTCTCTGACGTGCTGCCTGTGCCTAGTGATAACACTCTCTCTGTGTATACAGTGTGTGTGTGGTGTTAGTCTCTTCCCATAGACCTTTATTGGGGCACGATGGATTGTCAGGGTCGCAGTGTGCGCATGTTGCGTTCACGGTCGGCTTTGGCTGCTTCAGCCTTCACCCTGGACTGTGACACACACTCCGCCCCTGGTATACCAATAGGAGCGTAGCTCCTAAGGGGTGGAGCCTCCTGACATAGAACAAGTCTTGCTGAATTGGTGTCAAAGGATGAATGGCGGACTTCCGGGGTTTCTATAGGCTATGCTGCTCCATCCTGATTGGCTGAAGCGGGTCACGTGATGCATTTCAGTAGTTCCGCTTATGCTGGTTGGATGTACACCAATAGGAGGCGTAGCCCCTTAGAACTGTAGTTACAAAGCTACAGTAACTCCTTGTTTTTTGTGTTTTTACAAAACTGAAAAACTAAGCAGAATATTTCAAGAAAACGGCTGTGGCTGTCACCATTTTCCACAGGCCCATCCGTTCTTCCGGCATATAAACTGGGACGACCTCCTCGCCCGCAAAGTGGAGCCTCCCTTCAAGCCTTTCCTGGTGAGTTTTAACCAGAGGAGTTAAACCAGTCAAAACCCTTGTTCATGACCCTTATCAGCTGCACTGTACTCTGGGAGGAGTCCCAATCAGGTGACTAACCATGCTGCTTCTGCTTGCAGCAATCCGCAGATGACGTCAGCCAGTTTGACTCCAAGTTCACCAGCCAGACGCCAGTCGACAGCCCCGACGACTCCACGCTCAGCGAAAGTGCCAACCAAGTCTTCCTGGTCGGTCGCTTTTTCTATTGAGGACAAATCTTGTTGCTTTGCTTTAAATTGGTAATCTGTGAGATTATTTAGTCAAAATATTCCAATACATATTTATTGTCAGTGGTCAATGAACTGTCGATACGGAGGAAAATAGAACAACACCACCTCGAGTGACCAAGAAAAACCCCAAATCGTTCCATCACAAGAAGAAAAAAGAGTGACCGAAAGTGAGGGTAAACACGGTTGCTGGAGAAAAAGTTGCAGTTTCCAGTGGAATTCTGTGTTGGTAGTGTAATCCACCCAACACAGACCATTTTGCGGATTTCCACTTCAATACCCAACATGTGTTCTCTGGGATGTTCTCTGATAAGAGACTTTATTCTGGCCCGGTAGCAGAGTGATGAACAGGAATGGTGACTGGTTAGAAAGGGCCAGGCTCAGGCTCTCTGCCGTCCTGGTGTGACTGCTTTTTTCATGCAAACATACAAACAGACTGAGCAGATGTGATCTTGTTTTTCGCCCCCAGTTTCCAAGAAAAGGAGTCTTGCGAGAATAAGTTAACGCTTCCCAGCTGTGTGTATTTAGTTTATTTCCTGGAAGCTGGTGGCGTGATTCCAGATCAGTCAGCGTTTCATCGCCGTCAGCTGTGCCTTGTTTCTGCAGATCACTCAGTTTTTCTCTGTGTTTCAGGGCTTTACGTACGTAGCCCCCTCGGTGCTCGAAAACCTCAAGGGGAAGTTCTCCTTCGAGCCAAAGGTCCGCTCGCCACGGAAATTCCCCGGAAGTCCTGGAAGAACACCTGTGAGGTAACGAGCGTTTTCCCAAATCTTACTCGCCCCTTTGTGACCCTCTGCTGCTCCCTGTAGCTCTCTGACTGATATATACAGACGATGACAAATTAAAGGAAAAACCAACATAAAGTGTCTTAGTAAGGTGTTGAGCCACCACGTGCCGCCAGAACAGCTTCAATGCGCCTTGGCTTTGATTCTACAAGTCTCTGGAACTCTACCGGAGGGATGGAAAACCATTCTTCCAAAAGATATCCTTTGGTGTTTTGATGATGGTGGTGGAGAGCGCTGTCTAACACATCAGGTCCTAAATCTCCCATAGGTGTTCAATCGCGTTGAGATCTGGTGACTGCGAAGGCCGTAGCATATGATTCATTTTCATATCAAACCATTCAGTGAGCCCTCGTGCCCTATGGACGGGGCGTGGTCATCCTGGAAGAGACCACTCCCATCAGGATAGAAATGTTTCACCATAGGGTTAGGGTTATCACTCAGAACAACTTTGTATTGATTTGCAGTGACCCTTCCCTCTACGGGGACAAGGTCCGGTGGCTCTGTTATGCTGTGGGGGGCACTTTGCTGGCATGGTTTGGGTCCACTCTGCCGCAACAACCAAATGCCATATATGAAGCTAGGCTTTTGATAACAAAGAACCCCACCCCCA
>OMKR01043572.1:1871-15008 GCA_900302355.1 Cyttopsis rosea | reverse complement strand
TGCAGCAGTTCCTTGGTGACACAGCGCCTCCTAAAGGAGGTACTTAGAATTACACCTGGTATCACAGCCGGACAGCGAGTCAGTTTGCAGCGACTGCACAGTGGCTTTGTGAGAGGGGGATGAGTAGAGAGGTCTCCCTTTCATTTCCTGTTTGGGCACCTGACTTTGCGACTCAACCACGTGGTATTTTTGTCATATTCATATATATATATATATATATATTTATTTTGCTAATTGAATGCTCTGCCTCCTCGAGAATTCAACTCTGCAAATAATTAACCTGTAAAGAGCAATTCAAAGCGTGCGTGAGGAACTGCAACCACGTCACCGCATTAACCACGTCCGGTGCTTTTCTCCCCGTCTGGAGAAATCCCCAAAAAGAAGAAATAAATCACCGTAAACCCCGTTATCAGGTGATTCTGAAAAGGGGCTTCCTCGCTTTCTCGGTTCGGTTCAGATATTGGCGGAACAACGCAGCGGTGCGGAGCGCACTCAAGACACGCGTGTTACGGACCCCCCGGGTGCGGGGGCCCCTCCCCGGGGAGCCGTAGCCGCCACCTCCTCCTCCGGGGAGCAGAGACCCAGACCGGGGCTGGGACAGCTCCATTTTCCAGGAGAATTACAAGATTTTTTTTCCTGTTTTAACCGATCCTCTCTGTGCTGCGACCGATGAGACCACCCCGACCCCTTCATTTTCTTCCTTCCTTTCTCCATTTATGTACAATTCGTATATTTTAGCTATTTCTCTATCCCAGAGGTTCCCATGCAGCTATCGGGCAGCAGACCGCGGGGGGCCAATATGCCAGAGCGCCGCAATATCTGCAGCCCATTTTCATTATTATTGCATTATTATTCAAAGTTCAAAGTGTTTTATTGTCAAGTGTACAGTACAACACAAGGTCATTCTGGACAATGAAATTCTTGTGGCAGGGCAAGCAACAACTACGTAGTAGCACAAACAGATAGGGCTTAAGTACAACAAGATAGGGCTTAAGTACAACAGATAGGGCTTAAGTACCATTAACCATTAACCATTATTATTACAATTTAATGCGAAATAAAACAAAAACAAAACAAAGAAAGCGAGAGCCCTGTGCCCCGTAGAGACGTAGTGGTCGTACGTGGGTGTGTGCGCTTAAAGTGTGTGTGTGTGTGTATGTGTGTGTGTGTGAGCACTTCTGTGTGTGTTTACTGTATGTGGGAGCGCTTACGACCTTATGTGACACAGATTCTGATTGCTCTTCACTGGCTCCCCATGAAATTCAGAATCCAATTCAAAGTTCTTCTGATCATCTATAGAGCTCTGCATGGTCAGGTACCTGCCTACATTAGAGATCTACTGCAGCCCTATGTCACCAGCAGGTCTCTAAGGTCCTCTGATCAGGGTTTGCTGGTTGTTCCTCGATCGAGACTTAAAACTAAAGGAGACTCCGCTTTTGAGGTTGTGGCTCCTAAACGAACTCTCTCCCTCTGTTAAGATCTGTGGACACTGTGATCAATTGTAAAAAGTCGAGACCCATTTGTTTAGACTTGCCTTTGTGTAATTTTTCTATTTACTTCTGTTTTTATTAGGTTTTATGTCTGTTTATGCTTACTTCCTCTGTGAAGCACGTCGTGACGTCTCTGCTCTCGAAAGGTGCTATATATATAAAGTTACTTACATATCGACCCAGGTAGTTTAATTGAGGTAACAACATATTCAGAGTCGAACCAAAGTCCAGATATTTAAAGTCCAGATAAAGTTTATTTAACAAAATAAAGGAAATGTTTCAATCAAAACCGAAATGACTCAACACTTACAGGGCTGGAGATCTGTCAGAAGAACCAACCACCCATTGGATCATCTGATCCAGTGACTCTCCTCAGTCCCTGTACGTTTCATCCTCCTCTTGGGATGCAAGACAAAAGAGTGGTTCGTTCACAACTCGGACTTGAATCTTGAACGAAACGACCCAATGAGGCAATGACTCCTGAACCGGATCACAAGCGAGGATCCGTGAGTCGCAAGTTACGCCGACTGAATTAAATTAACGAAGAGTCTGAAAATTTAACAAATCTTTTGACTTTATCAGTTCTTGGGACGACAGACAAATTAAATTGTAAAGTGCTGTGGGAACAGTGACAAAACAGGACAGAAAAACAAAGACAATTATGTTGCAAATGTCAGTCCATTCGATTGAGTGTTTTCATTTACATGTATGCATGGAGAGGTGTGGAAACAGAACAAACAAAAAAAAGAAAACTGCTGACCCCCAGCGACCTAAATTATCAATATTCAGCTGAAGCAAGCAGCTCTCTAGAAAGTTGGCTGGGACCGGGGGAAGTATGGTTAACCATCAAGTCAAAGTTTATCGGCTCCTCCCACAATTTATTTCACTGAATTAAGTTTAAGTTCCAGTGATCAGGACCAGGCCACCCTCCAAGAGATTTAGCTGTAAATACAGGGCATGTCTCCCTGTCTCCCTCTGTCTCTCTCCCTCCCCCGTCTGTCATCTCCCTGTATCTCCAGTCTGTCCCCTGCAGGTCAACAGCATAATATTATGGGATCTTTCTCCGCCGTGATGTTGATGCAGCCCAGACAGGTAATATAACAGATAAGTGCCTTTCATGGCCTTGCTGCCTCCGGCGGGGGACGGCGGTCCGGGCCGCGGGACCTTGGAGCGAGGTCGGACCGCAGCGCTGCGTATGTGGTGGAAAAACCACATAACCAGGAATGTTTCAGAAATTATTTTTAGTTATGACTACTGGTAAATTACATGTTAGACAGTGATAATGGATTTATTATCACTGTGTAAAAAAAATAAAAAATAGTAAAGTGCACTGTGAAGTAAAATTTGATTACAGGGCAAATGCAATATTACATTAATTTACTAAGATTCATGCTTTCAAGACAGTATTGACAATCTTTGACTCATCGATCAATGTTAATTAAATTATTTCGACTTATTATTTTGTCATCATTATAACTATCTAATCTAATCTATAGACAAAATAAATCTGAAGGTGAGACCGCCAAACACTAAATGAACAAAATCTTAGATAAACAATTTAATTCCGATAGAGTCAATTGATTATCCTAATTTTTGAGCGGTAATTCAACATTGCCATATATTGTCTTACATAGTCCTAGAACTTCCATCTGCTCACTGAGCTTGATTTTGGTGCTCCCAAAGAAGAGATCAGAATGAGATGGATTCCTTTTTCTGGACAGGATCATTGTCTTACACTTGCTGGGCTCAAACATGACCTTCCAGGCATCAGCCCACTTCTGATGTCTTCCAGGTCTTTGTTTAGGCTTGCTGTCACCTCAGGCCCATTTGATGGTGTTATGGGTGTAAAGATGGTGGAATCATCCGCGTAAAGAAACATGTTGTTCTCACATTGTTCCACAACATTATCTATGAAGATGGAGAATAAAAATGGGCCGATAATGGATCCCTGAGGTACTGATGCAGTGGTGATGAAGACTGACCAGAGAGCATAACTCTGATGGATCTTCCTTGAAGGAAATTCTACTACTATAAGTAGTCTACCAGTTATGCCCTTTGACCTGAGCTTTGCACAAAGGCCATTGTGCCAGACTTGGTCGAATGCACCTTTAATATCTAGCACAGCAATGCACACTTCACAGCCTTTGTCAAGGATCTTGTTCCACGTCTGGGACAAAACTGTGATGAGATCAGCTGTGCTGTGATTTGATCTAAATCCGAATTGTTTCTCAGAGATAAGGCCATGACGGAGGAGGTAGCCCAATAGTTGTTTGTGAACAGCGGATTACATCACTTTGCTGACAACAATGAGCAGGGATATGGTTCGGTACTTTGACAGATCTGATTTTGAGTCCCTTTTATGGATTGGGATCACTCTGGCAGTTTTCCATTGTTCGGGGAACATGCCACAAGAGAAAAGAAGTTTAAAGAGACAGCTGAAGGGACTGGCCAGTTCTGCGCCACACTCTTTGAGGACCCTTGTTGGAATTTTGCCAGGCCCAATGCTTTTCCTAGATCCAGGTTGCGCAAGATATTCCTGACATCTTTTGGTTTGAAGTGGACATTGCCAATAGAAGATGACAGTAATGGGCATAGGTGCTGAGGTTGTGTACTGTATATGCATCAGCAAACATTGTCATTTACTGACATTGTGTATAGAGAAAATATATTCTTCAGCTAGTCTTTGTTCAGATAAAAAAATTCTAGCACTCGTTTCAAAAATGAGATATTTAGAGGCAAATTGGAACATCAGGAAGAATCCATGGTCTATTCCACTCACCATTCCAAAAGAAGACTAGACTTTGTAAGAATACAGTGAGAAAGGTTTGTCCTGAGAACACTTTGTTCACTAAAATGACAAGTACACATCCACAAAATTGGGATTCAGAGCAAATGTTTTTTAGTTACATTTTTAGTTAATTTAGTTATACAATATAAATTGTATTTTTCTTCAAATAGATACAGAGCGTATGTGCTGCCTTGCCTCATCCATGCTGCAGATATATTCTCTATGGGCAATACTACAGTACATGTATATACAGTATAATGCCTAGCAAGAAGAAAACACAAGTATAACATCTCTCTCTGCATTGAATTTATGGAATAATGGTGGAATTTGCTACAGTAGACTGCGTTGGCACTATGTGTGACTCTGATACTCTGTGGATTATGTTTAAGTGCTTTTGGAGCTCAGTGAAGCGCGCTCCAATGCACTCCCATTACGACCAGAGAGACCGCTCCCGGAGCATGTATCCCGCACCTGGTAAAGACTGGATTTACATTAAAATATTGGTCAATTGGCAAAGTCATTTAACACGTTTGTTTGTTTCCATGATATATCTTGATGCACCTTCAATAAAATAAAGAAATAGTCTATAAAATAAGTTTTGTAATCCAAAACAGACATTCATTTGCTGACCACCAACCCGCCCATTCACAGTGTCTTTCATAACCTATTGTGTGCGCATCATCAACAGAAGAGCTGACTTATTCATTTTGATAAGTTCATTTTTAACCACTCCCTGTAGTTCTCCAAAAACAGTTAAAAACTCCCCATTGCCCCTAGACAAAGCAAATACATTAGCCAAAATTGCGGTGACCCAGTTAATGTTCGATGGAACAGTCATTCCAACAAGGGTCAGCCCATAGGATTGAGTGACTTGTTGGTATTCATCTTCACTCCTTCCAAGAGTCTGGATCTCCCTCCGATTGGTCCAAGATTTTCTTTTAACAAGCTTCGGGAGATAGAAGTGGCCAAGGTTTCAATTAAGGGCCGCAGATCATGAAGCCTGAAATAAATCTGTATGTTTAAGAGTATATTATCTGGCTTAATGGGAATAAATAGTTTTGTAGTAGGTAAGTAAGTTAGTTAAATTTTGTAAAGCATTGTTTTCTATGAGTGGTTGTCCACAGCTCACAGAATACAAATTATTAATATTTTTTTACAATTTATGAGGGAAGGTGGTATTTTTCAAAAAATATATATAAATAAAGAAATTGTGTAAAAGTGTAAAAACGTATTTAAAAAAGGATAAACATACTATATACTGTTTAAAAAAAATAAAAATAAAAATAATCTTCTGTACCTTCAGGAGAATATAAACAACTGTACATACACTCTTCTTGAGCACTATGGCTGCCATATTGCCTTTAATTTCACCATTTCTTCCCTCCCACATAGGCATGGGTTTGGAGAATGATGAGAGGGCAAGAGACAAGATAACAACTCAATAGGTCCAGAGAATATAGACATGAAATATGAGAAACGAAAAGAAAAAGAAAAAAATGCATCAACAACTGATAGCACGATAGTCTGCGAGCATGCACAGTAACTAACCCAGAGTTAGTCAGTCAGCAGCTCTCTCGGCTGCGCTGGAAACAGACAAGAAGTTCAGAAGGGTTCCATTCTCTGCAAAGGTGGTGATGATGTTTTATTAACCAACTGGATGATAGAGAATGGTGAATAAGAAGTGAGAGTAGAATAGGTAGCTGTAGTCTCTGATTTGTGATGGAGAACCTTCCCTATACCAACCACATTCCACACTTTCCATCATCCAAAGCAGGTGCAAGCAGTTCAAAATGCCTTGATTATCACTATTATGAGCTTGAATTTACTTCAAATGGAGGAAATCATGTTCCACTGTCCGGGACTGCCCATTGTTCCGACAGCCCATTATTCCGAAACCCCAATAATCCGAAAAATGTCCCACTGGACCGGCAGGGTGTCTTCTACTTCACAGCCTCTCGTAGGCTGATGTGTGCTGATGTTCAAAGTAAATTATAGCTACAATATAAAAATAACTAAAACCTGACTCATGATCCTTACCATGCCGTGCGTTTTTGTGCATTACCCTTGGATACAAATGGTTACTGAATGGTGGCCCTGCCAATACCAGCTTTGTAAAGCTAATGACATATATTTCTCCCAATTTCATTCTCCAATAGGCTAGATTTTATCATCATTTTATCATAGATTTTCCATCAATGTTATATTCCTGGGTTTTTTTTTCAGACTATTGGGGTTTCGGAATAATGGGCCGTCGGAACAATGGCATTGCACCCAACTGTCAACTGTGTCCAATTGAGCTCAGAAGTCCAACAAACATTTTCCAATAAATATACAGTCAGGTCCAGAATATTTGGACATTAACACAATTTTCATCATCTTGGCTCTGTACATCACCACAATGGATTTGAAATGAAACAATCAAGATGTGCTTTAAGTGCAGACTTTCAGCTTTAATTTGAGGGTATTTACATTCAAATCAGGTGAACGGTGTAGGAATTACAACAAGTTTTATATGTGCCCCCTACATTTTAAGGGAAAGTAATTGGACAATGGCTGCGCAGCTGTTCCATGGTCAGGTGTGTGTTATTCCCTCATTATTTCATTCAAATTTCCTTTACAAGGAGCAAATAAAAGGTTTAGAGTTCATTTCAAGTGTGGTATTTGCATTTGGAATCTGTTGCTGTCACCTCTCAATATGAAGTCCAAAGAGCTGTCACTATCAGAGAAGCAAGCCATCATTAGGCTGAAAAATCGAAACAAACCCATCAGAGAGATAGCAAAAACATTAGGTGTGGCCAAATCAACTGTTTGGTATTAAAAAGAGAGAATGCACTGGTGAGCTCAGCAACACCAAAAGACAACTGTGAAGAAGAAGAATCATTTATTTGTCAAACATCAACACACAACACATGCATGCAGAGGGTGGAGACGACCTGACGACAGGTGAAGACGACCTTCCAACAACGACCCGAACACACACACATGCCGGGAGTGGTGACGATGAGATTTGGTCTCTGCATTTTTCCCATCCTGGCCGTCCTTCCTCCAGGGGCAGCCAGGAGCAGTCGGCAGGCCTCACTTCGTCGGCGCCCGGGGACCAATTCCAGGTGGTGGATCCATGTCGTAGTCAGGGACAGGACAGGAAGTGTTCTGCACATTTTTAGTCGGCCCATGAGAACGTGCAAACTCCACACAGAAAGACCCCTGAACGGGAGATAACCCACCGGAGCACGGTGCCAACAGTGCCCCAGGCGGGAATTGAACCCAGGACCTTCATGCTGTGAGGCAGCAGTGCAAGTACTGTGTCACCGTGCCCCGTGGTGGATGACAGAAGAATTCTTTCCCTGGTGAAGACAAACCCCTTCACAACAGTTTGCCAGATCAAGAACACTCTCCAGGATGTAGGTGTATTTGTGTCAAAGTCAACAATCAAGAGAATACTTCACTAGACTGAATACAGAGAGTTCACCACTAGATGTAAACCATTGGTGAGCCTCAAAAACAGGAAGACCAGATTAGAACATCGAAAAGAGCCTGTACAGTTCTGGAACAACATCCTATGGACAGATGAGACAAAGATCAACTTGTACCAGAATGATGGGAAGAGAAGAGTATGGAGAAGGGAAGGAACTGCTCATGATCCAAAGCATACCACCTCACCAGTGAAGCATGGTGGTGGTAGTGTTATGGCGTGGGCATGTATGGCTGCCAATGGAACTGGTTCCCTTGTATTTATTGATGATGTGACTGCTGACAAAAGCAGCAGGATGAATTCTGAAGTGTTCCGGGCAATATTATCTGCTCATATTCAGCCAAATGCTTCAGAATTCATTGGACGGTGCTTCACACTGCAGATGGACAATGACCCGAAGCAACCAAAGAGTTTTTAAGGCAAAGAAGTGGAATGTTCTGCAATGACGGTCAATCACCTGACCTGAATCCAACTGAACATGCATTTCACTTGCTGAAGACAAAACTGAAGGGAAAATGCCCCGACAACAAGCAGGAACTGAAGACAGCTGCAGTAGAGGCCTGGCAGAGCATCACGAGGGACAAAACCCAGCGTCTGGTGATGTCTATGGGTTCCAGACTTCAGGCTGTCATTGACTGCAAAGAATTTGCAACCAAGTATTAAATGTGACAATTTGATTTATGATTATGTTAGTTTGTCCAATTACTTTTGGTCCCTTAAAAAGGGGGGAGCACATATAAAATTTGTTGTAATTCCTACACCGTTCACCTGATTTGGATGTAAATACCCTCGAATTAAAGCTGAAAGTCTGCACTTAAAGCACATCTTGATTGTTTCATATCAAGTCCATTGTGGTGATGTACAGAGCCAAAATGATGAAAATTGTGTCAATGTCTAAATATATATGTTAATAGGTTCATTTCAAGGTTGAAATCAAGGTTCAATCAATCGATCTTTATTGTATTTATTGGGGTAAGTAAGTAACTAAGAACAATCAGCAATTGAAAGTCAATAATTTACCACAGAATACATTCCGCTAACTTGTCCGCTAACTTGTTTAAAAATCTAAATCTGAAGTCTTGAGGCTGGTCTGCAAGACAAGACAAAAGTGTATTTTTGCCTTTAATCAGCTCTTTAGTCTGTTTATTGAAGGACATTGAAGGAGGTAAGTGCCGGGCAGTTCAAGTCTTTTTTGGTGATTTGTTCCTTTTGAGTCAGTGTATCGAAATGAATGAAACTTTTCAGGTATTTTTGACTTTGAGTCTTATACCGCTCAGTAAGAGGGATCTCAAACAAGCGTCTCAAGCGTGACAGTATATGGGTTACCATTATATCACAGTACATCTAAGTGGCCACACTGCCACACAGAAAGGTTTGTCACACTATTGTTTTATTTGATACCAAATTACAGTATTAATGCTTTTATTGCCACCTTTTGCAGTTTGTACATTTTGTTCTGCCTTTAAACTGTTCATATCGCAGTCAGTGGAGAGGATTATTCTGGACAAAATTACCTGGTGCTTTATGGTGCTTTATATATTCATTAAAATGTACTGTCTTGCTATTAAAAACCAATTAAATTCATTAAATAATATGACTGTTTTGATGTTACATTTGTTATCATCATGTCGTGGCCATGGGGCAGCTCGTCATAATGAATGTTATTGTGCCAAATCTGCCCCTCTTCAAATGCAAGACAAACATTACATGTGTAAGACACTAAACACATGCCAGCAAATAAAAAAACAAGCTTTGTAATGAAAAACTAATGGTGTAATATCAATCATATCATCATATCATTATTTAGATCAATTGGAGTCAACTCCAGCATCAAGCTGCAATATGTAGTACAACGTCCATGTTCTTCGGCGACGGTGATTTCCTCGGTGTGTGATGAGCTATTCTCTCAATACTGGATCAATTTAAAAGATTCTGATGCAACTGATTACTCAAGTTGACTCCCAGTGGTTGAAATATAAGGTTGAGGTTGAGGAACCTTCCCTAGACTCTTCCAGGGGTCCAGTCATGAGCTTGACTCAACGTCGCAGTCTCTGAAACGAGTGTTTTGGCACAGCAGAAACTTTCCCCGGGACACTTTTGGCTTTTTGACGCACAATCCATGAGCTCAGCTTAGCAGTAAATGCATGCAAAAGCATGTAGGCTGCAGAACATCGCATTTAACAAGGTTTGGGAGCTCGGCTCAGAAACATGCCTCTCTGATTCCATCGAGAAAATGAATAAATAATGGAGATACAAATTAGATTATATCTACACAACAACGTGTTCTGATGCCTCAAAGGATCCATATACTAAACTTATATGAGCAGAATCTGAATCTGACACATCCTGTGGGGAATCTCAGCTGAACCACAAACAGATGAGGATAAAAGGTCTCTTTGTGGCATAAAGGGGAATTGCACTTAATGTTTAAGTCAGCGGTAGCAAATTCTTCATTATCAACCTCTCCCTCCTCTACTTTGAAAAGACTGGATCACCTTCATGCTTTGGGTTCTAAAAATAAGCAGAAACAAAACCCGCCGTTCATCACTTCCTGCAATAACAGTTCCCAGACCACACTTCCTCCGGCGGTGGATTGTGCTGTTACAGTAATTCAATTTAAAGGATTTGTAAAACGGTCGACACAGCCCGTTCAGTTTATGGTTGAAGAATATCTGAAGCAGATATATGTGAGAGTTGTAAAACCACCAGGAGAGCTGGATCCATGCGTCCAAGCCCCAGGGAAGCACCCGCAACGGTCCGCATGGCATAAGAGAAACATGGAACCTCCTGAATCTTATCCATAAAGTGCAGTGAGGTCTTTAGAAACCAGACTGAAGCTACGCCTACTGGAGGCATAAATGACAATATGATGGAGATTCATCCTGTTGGCTATGTGGAGACGGGATATATGGGGATATATGGAGAACCCCCATTCAACAAGTGGAAAAAAAGGGTCCATTTGCCGCCAAGAACAACACACTCACGTAGTTCGTACACCATTTTAAATGAGGTGTTTCAACATAAAAGTGATTTGCTAGATTGCTTGAGAGGTTTGCTTTATTGAGAACGTCCTGAAAACCAAATATACTGATAATATAATTGTTTGAACCTTTTATTGTGCTTTCCTGTTACACACTAGTTTTCAAAGCCTGTATAGTACGGAGATGCTTTTGTTAAGGCAAACTCTTGTTTTTAAATCTACTGAACTATGACTATGCACACACACATAGAACTGAGTGGGAGATAAGTGGAATTGTCAAGGACAAACTGTCCTTTGAGCAAATTGAGGAACATTTACAGTGTAGGCACTGCTGATGGAGACAGCACATTGACATGTACTGTATATTCTGGTTATTTTATTAATCGGCAATTTGGGCTGAAAGTTAAGGCTCAATGTGGCGTTGTATCCTAGAAGGAGACAGGTTGCTGGATAGGCCTTTCCTTAAAATGCTTCATTTTGCTTTGCTTGAGGATTCAGCACAAGCTGCCTTATTTCTTTTGTTGAAAATGGTGAATAGCCTATCAGCTGATTTTGTTTTGCAAGGCCCATTTTTTGGATCTTTCTATGCAGTTTTCGAGGACTCTTGAATGAAAGACAAAACAAACAAAGGTCATCCTCATCCCCACCGATGTTCTTTTCGACTTTTGTTGCGCAGCAATATTGGCACAGGCCAGGCTCCGTATTTATCAAGTGTATCAGAGTAGGAAATCGGTCCTATTGTACCTGCCCAAACATGTGGTCCTACTTTAAGGAAAAGCCTTTTATGAACTTCCTTAACTGAGGAAACTAACGCTACCTCCAGCAGGATTTAGGAAAGACGTTTTTTTGGGGCAACAAGGAAGATGCAACTTTGCAGCGTCAATGATTTAGGTTCATCACAGCCACCAATTTGGAAATTCATCAATCACACTTTGGGTAACACTGACGGTACGGTTACACCGTCGGCGCATATGGCGCTGCAAAGCGGCAGGCTGCAAAGCGGCAGGCTGCAAAGCGGCAGGCTGCAAAGCGGCAGGCTGCAAAGCGGCAGGCTGCAATGCATTTCAAATGGAGCTCGGCTTCATCCGGCTGCAGGTGGTGGAGATAGCTCACGACCTCGCGCCGACGAGGAAAGCTGAGCCGATTTCAACTTTATGCAAATGAGCAGAGCCGGGCGCCGTGCGACAGCCAATAGGAGGAAAGATACACTCTCAATGGCGAATATTAAGATCATTGACCATTCAGAGACAAGGACGCATAACTTTCTAAATGAGGATTTTCATTTTGCGGCTCAGACCGTTGTCATTCGTTGTCCAAAGTGAAGTCCTGCTCCTCACTGAAAGTCAGTGTAGGAAGCTTCATAACAACCTTTGTCCTACTCTGAGGTAGGAACATATTTACACCTCGTCAAACCTTCAGCACGATTCTGAGAAGAGATTCTCAGATGTTTGAAAGATGCCGGCCTTTGTTTTTCAACGGGAACACTCAATTACTCCCACACGCAGACTAGACCAGATCTAAAACACACAGCATACATTGTGAACTTGCGATTGACCCAAAATGTAGAGCCCACGTTTTTGCAAACCTCCCATAATCCCAATTTACTGGTCAAAACAAAGTTGCCCGGTGGAATGATAGATACTTTAGCTCATAGTTTTTCTGTCATATGAATGAGAACACTCAAACTAAGTGTATATGCTTCTGAGATCTAATCTACAGGTTGCACAGCCTTTTCATTTCAAAATAAAAGCCCTAACCCTAACCCTAACCATCCCGCTCCTTATGTACATATAAACGGCTCATTCTAAGGTAACAAAAACACGATTCTTATTTTCATGGAATTATACACTAGTTAAAACATATTTATGAATATTATATTCCTTTTCTGCCAAGTCCGTTCCGCTAGATACTACTAAATTCTATACACTGCACCTTTAAATAGCTTTGTTGTCATATGAATGTCAACACTCAAAATAGGTCTATATAATTATAGGATCTATTCTACATGTTGTACAGCCTTTTGATTTAAAAATAAAGGTCTGTGAACTTTTATTTTGAAATCATTTACTTTTGATTTTAAATAGAAAGGTCTTTGAACTTTTATTTTGAAATCAAAAGGCTGTGCAACATGTAGAATAGATCCTATAATTATATAGACCTAGTTTGAGTGTTGACGTTCGTTTTCTTGTTCTTGTTATTCGTGATTTATTCAATAGTGATTTTTTGTAATTAGTGTAATTTTTTATTTATCTTCGTTAAATTAAATAGGTGTTAAAGAGCTAAAACTGTCTGTTTTTCATTATGGACCCAAACATACAACCAGATGACAGCGCTACGACTTCACATTAAACTTCTGTCTTCTTCATCTGTCCATCCGTCTTCTTCTGTCTTAACCTGGCTCTCCCAC
>OMKR01043570.1:2744-15552 GCA_900302355.1 Cyttopsis rosea | reverse complement strand
CAAGAATAAGGGTGATGTGCAGAGCTGTAGTAATTACAGAGGT
This sequence comes from Cyttopsis rosea, assembly GCA_900302355.1. Lineage (NCBI taxonomy): Eukaryota > Metazoa > Chordata > Actinopteri > Zeiformes > Parazenidae > Cyttopsis > Cyttopsis rosea. The sequence continues at coordinate 15,509 of OMKR01043570.1, read as the reverse complement.
ATAAAGTTGATCAGCCACAGCATGAAGTTATGGGAAAGAGTAGTGGAAGCTAGGTTAAGAGGAGCAGTATGGTTTCATACCAGGAAAGAGCACTAGAGATGCAATGTTTGCTTTGAGAATGTTTATGGAGAAGTATAGAGAAGGTCAGAAGGTTGTCATACCCTGTCATATGCTTTATAGCATAGAGAGGCAAGACTGAGATGGTTTGGACACGTAAGGGAGAGAGACGCAGGGTATATCGGGAGAAGGATACTGAAGATGGAGCTGCCAGGCGAGAAGAAAAGAGGAAGGCCAAAGAGGAGGATTATGGATGTGGTGAGGGAGGTGCAGGTGATAAGATGCAGAGGACAGGAAGAGATGGAAACGGATGATCTGCTCTGGCGACCCCTAACGGGAGCAGCCGAAAAAAGGAGAAGTGACTCGGGAGTAGAGAACTACATCGATTTTACTATGTAGGAAGAGGTGAACTATAAAGATTTTACTACGTCGGGATTAGTGAACTGTATTGAGTTTACTATGTAGGGAGTAGTCGACTATGTAGATTTTACTATGTAGGAAGTAGTGAACTACAAAGATTTTACTACGTAGGGATGAGTAAACTACAGTATATAGATATTACTATGAAGGGAGTAGTGTACTATACATATTACTATATATTACTATGAAATGAAGGGAGTAGTAAACTATAGATTTTACTCCATAAGGAGTAGTCAACAATCAAGGTTTTACTATGTAGGGAACTGTCAACGATATAGATTTTATTTATTTATTTATTTTTATTTTTATTTTACTCTATGTATGGAGTAGTCGACTATGTAGATTTTACTATGTAAAGAGTAGTGAACTATCTCGATTTTACTATCTAGTGTATACTATGAGGGGAGTCGTGAACAAGTAAACAATGTAGAACACAGCCAAGGTCCCCCCCAATACTTCTGTCCTACTTATGTACTCCTTTTAACCCCACTTACAATTAGGGTGACCAGGTGTCCCTCTTTATGTTGTACTGCACAGCATTTCTTTCCCTTGTCCCCCATCCCACATATTGAGACAACGTCCCACATTTTGATTGGCTCTAGTTTTCAAAAGCCAAACCACTGCAGGACAGACGCTTTTCCGAAATCTTCATTTTACTCAATTTTTAGACGGCCTCTCAGCATTGGTAACGTGTGAGACCCACATTGTCCCACACAAACATACTCTTTGTCCCACATTTGGTTTGTTGGCATCTGGTCACCCTACTCACAATGCAAGTGAATGGAGGACAGGTCAAATAAGAATTATCTGAATACAAGTTGCTTTCATGTTAATATCTCTCCTAATATAAATTTTTCTGCATTAGCAGCAACGCACGCACGCACACACATATAGCAGACACACACACAAACACCCTTCCTCTCTTACCCAGACTTGTGCCTGCCCCTGGCCATCATGGTGGCTGGGTCGCGCTTGCCCCCTTGGTCATACGCGGGGTCCACAAACTTGAAGACGTGGGCTGAGCCAAACTGGAGCGTGGAGCCCGAGCGCAGCACCGTGGTCTCGGTGATGCGCTGGCCGTCCACAAAGGTGTCGGCGTCGGGCCCGTGTGGTGTCACCGTGACCAGGCCCTCGCTGTGCATCAGGTTGCAGTGGTGGGGCAGGATGCCCGGCCCGAACAACTACAAAAGGGGAGGGTTCAACACATTAGATATAAATCATGATATCACCTCAGGGATCAGATGTTAATTTAAATTATGATATCAGACAAAAACTCTCATTCTTCAAATTAAACTAACTTTTCAGACACTTAAGGTGTATAATAATCAAATAATCTGTGTGTGTGTGTGTGTGTGTGTGTGTGTGTGTGTGTGTGTGTCTACCTGGATGGCTCCGTCGTCATTGCAGTCTGCGCCAACCTCAGTGATGCTGTGCTGGAGCCGGTAGAGCTTTGGTTTGTCTCTGGAGTCTGACCCGTCTACGGCAGGATACACAAACAGATGCAGTCAGCACAAGACAATACATGGGGGGAACTTGAGGGTTTTATTATTATCAAATAACCCAGTTGTGCATACTTTAGACTTCTTGAAAATGCATTACGACGCAATTTGAAGACATGAAAAATCATTTTCATTATATGGAGGTTGGAGGAGGGACTGGATAAGTGGGGGGTGCTTGGCTGCAGTTACTGAGCATTAGTCAAAGATGTTTTTAGTATTAAAAAAGGCAAAGCGGCATTAGTTGATGGAAGAGGAAAGGGGGGAAGAGGGCAAGCCCTTGTGGGGGAATAAAAGTTCCCTCCGTCAAATCTTTTAAAACAAACGTAATAGCTGATAAAAGAAATTCAAACAGTGTCTCAAACCCCCCCAGGCAAAAATAGGAAATCTATTCAGGTGGTGCTCAATGAATACCAGTGTGGCCTAGAGAGGAAAATGTGATAATGCAACACTATGGGCATTTAATGGGAACCTGCTAGATGGAGGGCTTTACTGAAAACCTGTCTTGGAAAGGAGTTTTACAAGCCGACGTGCAGCTGGCGATATTTGGTATAATATAGCTGAAAAAAGACCGAAGGAGAGTGGGCCTCATTCACGGAAGGCACGTACAATTTTATTTGATTGTTAAGTTACAAAGCTTTCCTTGAACATTGTGGAATTTACCTTTTTTTCTTATCAGAAATTGTTTTTAAAGTGGTAAGACATAAGATTATTTTGTTTTAAAAAATCCCATATTTGATATTTATCCCTTATTTATTTAGTTTTAGTAGATAGTTTCTCACAATTTAATCTTTTATCATTCCTTCACCACCAAATCCCACTGTAACAATGCATTAAGTTATAATAACTTGCCAAAATGTAATACATTTGACATTTATTATGTAAAAGCACCACATATTGTTATAAATATGAGAGAAATATTCATTATAACCCATTACATAATGCATCTGTTTTTGTTTCTGTGTCAGTGTGAGCCTTCTAGTGAAATGTTATCAAGTACTAGTGTGACACATTGAGCAATTTTGGTGTGTTATTACAAAGCATTGAATTCCTACATATTCATCATAAAAAATCATAACCCCTGCAATATTCAATAACCACCACATGTAATAGGCAATAACATAATGCGGCAAAACTTATTACAAATGCCGTCCAAGGTGTTTATTACAAAAACACGGGCAAGTTATTGCAAAATGTGGGTGTTATTATATAACAAAGGTCAAATGATTTATTACATTTTGGCAAGTTATTCCAAAATGCGGGACTATTACATAATGCGTTGTTGTACCCGCATTCCAATGAGACATTCCAAGGAGAAAGAGAAGAGAGAAAAGACATTGGAGAGAGAGAACACATGTTGCACGTGCACATTTTACCTTCGTGGTGTCGATAAGCGTAGTAGGCATAGTGATTCCCTCGCCCTGGGCAGACAGGCAGGTAGGAAGGACACATGCGTAAGTGGGCACGCACACACACCATACACAAGAGGGCGTAAAGAAAGTAGGGAGGGAAAAGGAAACAAAATAACAACAAAAAAATAAAAACGGAAAGACACACATAGCAGAGGGTGAGAATGCGGCAAGGAGGAAAAAATTAATGCAGCATACCATGTTCCCATGTTAATCCCATGCACGCACACACACATACGAACAAGCTGAGCATGCACGCTGATCCCCCAAAACATGGGAGGAGGGGGGGCATTCCTGCTTCTCTACACCCTGAGAGGTTTCGGCATCACCAGTAGGGCAGTGGAGTTGACAGTGTGATCAAGTGGCAGGAGGAAGAAGGGCTGGACTAGGCTAGGCGCTGGGAAGCTTTACGGACGGGTTTCGAAGCCCCGTAGCAGAGAGGGGCACATGAGTTGGCGACTCGGGCCTCGAGTGAAAAGTCTTCAGATATCAACTTGCAACTCGTCCCTATGCTACATCAGACTTAACTCAAATTCAAACACTGCCTCCGTGATAACCTAAAATAATTCAACTTCTTTATGATTCTGTGCTTGAGAGATGTCAAATCACAACTGAAAGCACAGGTTAGTCTAACACCAGAGCTAGTCCCACTTCATGTCTCACAACTTACATTTCCAATCAGTTCATCTCTTCAGTGTTAAAGAGCCACAAACAGAATTCAAGGTTTATACAGGGGTTAAAGAGTAAATGTGCCATGTAGTTTTATTTTGGTCAAGAGAGTTCTTTTTGCAAAAGCTTGACATAGGTATTTTCATTTTAAAACAAGATAGCAACTATGAATTGGCGTCGCAGTTAAGGTATTAGTCCCAGTATACACAATTCCTAAACAATGGCCAGCCCCAGCTGGCTTAACCCAAAACACCAACTAGTTAGGAAGCTGTTTTTGGCAAGTCATTAATCTTACCTCCCCAAGTTTTTTGGGAAATTGCAGTCTTTTTTGGTAAATTTCACAGGAGCTAGGCTTCTTGATCCCCGATGCAGCCTTGCATTGAGCTAACACAGTTAGCATGCAGCCCATCATTATCTCTGTACTGGGCACACAGGGATGAAATTGGTATTGACCTTCGCGTCTGGCAAAAAGTCCCTTATCCCTTTAATGAGCGAGAGTCCAGGTTGTAGTGAGAGGAAAAGTATGCTTAAAGCACTGAGTCATTTTCCTATGTCTAGCATTGTTCATCCGAGCAGAAATACAAGCTGGGATGCTTCCCAAAACAATACGCAGCCACCACAGCGCAAGAGCGATTCGAGGGAAAGGCAATGGATTGCATCGCAAGATCAGAACTAAATATATCATTGAGAGTGAGATGCAGCTCTTCCTAAGAGGTGTAGATCCCAAAAACTTAAACTTGGATGGGGAGGGGGGGTAAATATATCAAATACCTGGGATGCTTATGTCTTACTCACCTCGGCAGGCGTCAAAGGGAAACATTTGAAACTATCTGATACTCACTAGCAAGGGTCAAAAGTAGTCCACTAGATAAATACGTTTCTAAGTGTCCATTTGTCCTACGTGTACATTTGCATTTTGCATTAGCAATCCATATGTATCTTATATATCTATCTAATATTAGAGACAATTGTTTTCTCTTTTAAATCCATGTTGTCTTTTTCATAAAAAATTAAATAAAATAAAATCAGATGAGTTGAATGATTAATTCAAAGTTATTTTTCCCTCCGGTCCAAATGTGCATATGTTGTTCTTTGCTTTTTTGTATTCTCCACAACAGGATTTGTTCCAACCACTTACCAACTAGTGGACTTTTGCACATCCCTACTTAGTGGTTGAACACTAAGGTCACACATCCACCTAGTGGTCGCTTCTTGTCACTACATATGTCATTTCTAAGTTTCTAAATTGTCATTGCTGTTTGCCGTCTGACTTTGTACCTCTGTGCGCAGTAATTATCGGGTACATCAGTAATGGGTAACTACCACCTACCTGGGCTCAGCTCCACTAGGTAAGGCAGTTTCTCGGGGGGCAGCAGGCCCTCCTTTCCCCGCTGGACCTTGTCTTCCACTTTCCTCCCCTTCCTGCCCTGGTAGTCAGGGGGTCTCTTTTTTAGCTGGAACACCAGAGCTCCTGGGAGAGAAACACACACAACACAAATAAACATGATCAAAGCAGTCTCCCCTGATAAGATGCGTTTGTCCTAAAGTTCCGGCTACTTTCAGGAGCAAAACGGCACATTATATGTCTCGGTTCTACCCTTCGCTTTCCCTTTCAATTCCAGTTTGACTTATAGGACTTCTCAAAGGGGGAGGTGGTATCACAGTTGAAATATGAGACATGTATCACAAAAATGCATGATAAACAATCCTCCACAGCGCCACCTGCGTCTCTAATCATTTTTGATTGGACTGTCGATGCTTGGAGATTGCAGTTTGCACACTTTGAAGACTGAGGAATAAAGTGCAACTGAAACCAATCAGCGCCGGCTTAAATAGTGGTAATGTCCAAAAAGAAGCCATGACGGGGCAGTGGAGATGAGAGGAAGCCAAGCTCCGTTGCATTCTGGCCAGAGCATCTTCACCCTATCCACTCTGCTGACGTTTGTGTTTTTGAAGACGATAAAAATCCTCTCCTACCGAGTGTGCATCGGAGCATACTCCACTTCCCCTTGTGCAGGAAGATTGAGCACACATCGAACAAATATAAGCTCTGCCTCTCTACTTTGCAAAATAAATGTTATTTTTGGTCATGGACATACCAGAACACCAGATGTAGTATGCCCTTTTCGCATACTAATTGAGGTACACTATGGTTTTGAACATACTGAAAACACTTGCATACTAATTTTGCATACACATTTCTGAATGGGCCTGTGTGATTGTGTGTGACTGTGTGCATTTTACCTCTGTCAGCCGGCCAGTCTCTGAAGATCTGTAGTGGACACTCTGTGTCGTCGAGGATCACCTCCTTGCCTGACTTGTCATCTTGCTGCACCGGACAGAACAAGGGAGAATGAAAAGAAAGTTAGAACAATTACATAAAATTAAAAGTCAAGTGAATAAGTCCCCCAGAACTTTCAGCATTAAAAAAAGTTTGTAGTCCCGATTTCTTGAATTTCGACCACAATTAGGCATCACGAACAGGGTGGCAAACTTCTCCGGCGTCTCTCCGCAGTAATCCAGAGGTTAACCATTGACGGGCATTCATAGAAATTCAGGGAAATTCTCTCTGTACCAAACTATTGAGAGACCCCCCTCATGGAAGACCTGTTGGGAGCGGCTATCCTAACGAAAAAGGTGAGAATTCAACTAATATCATTTAAACTCATTAGTACAACTCTGGGAGTTGAAAGACCTATTGCTGTGTGCTAAAACTTTGAGACCGCTATCTGTGTGAGTGCGGATGTAAAAGGTAGTTCTACAACACATCTAATCCATATGCACAGCTAATCCTCTATTTATTTTTAAAAACAGTTTTGGTCTTTAAACGAAACTGCCACTAGTTAGCTTAGAGACAACTAGCACCATGCTTAAACTACGCTGGTTAGGTAAAGAGACTCCAGCTGTCGTTTCACACAAGTGGCTCCAGGTCAGAGAGCAGGGATGGGATGGCCGGACAAGGTCATAGGGACGCCCTCACTGCAATTGTCCCTTGAGATAGAGATACACCGACCGACATGTAGGCAAGCGTGAACGCATCTGTGAGCTCAAGCAGCATCGGCAGCTGCGACAGCACTCAGTCTGATTGAATTGAATTGCATTCCTTTCAAAAGGTTTGCCGGCCAGACAGTGCAATCTGCCACACTCCTGTACAGTTTGTCAGTGTTTTGTTTATGTGTGTGTGTGTCATCTCCTTACTTAAGGTACACACACACACACACACACACAGTTCAATCAAATTAAAAGCGCCCATCTGGCCTTTTCCTGACCGACACTTTGTGTGACCCATAGTGAAAACATTGCCTCTTGAACAACGACATTATCCTTCATCTGCTTTTTATCATCATACACAACTTTGTTGAGTTTTCGCAAATAGCTAAAATGTGATTAACCTCAGCTGGATTCTTTGTAGCTTAGTGTGAAATCATAGATTATGGCAACAATAAATTCCATTTCTATTCAATTAAAAATTTTACCCTGGCGATGCAGTACTCGCGCGGGTTCTCCTTCTCCAGGCCGTACTTCTCCAGGGCCTCCACCACGGCGAAGTCGGCCATGTCGGTGGTGGACAGCAGGATGGTCTTGTAGGGGATGTTTGGCTTCAGGCTGTCGGCGTAGATCCTCAGTGTACCCCCTGAGAGGAGGGGTGTGGGCACAGGGAGAGGAGGAGGAGGAGGAGGAGGAGGAGGAGGGTGAAGGATACGTTAACGATGCGCCCAATATGATGATTTCAGGATACACTGGACCAAACACATAATATCGCCTACTAGAATTTTTTTTAATTTCTTTGCCAATTTGTCTATACCCTTGAAACACTGGATAATCTTTGCTTTTGATTGATGCTTTTCAATGATATTCAACTACAAAACTACAGGGAGATGCAAATACATCAGGTTTTTATACTCAATAGTTATATTTTTATACACACTCTCTTTGTTCTATTCTGCCACTACCTGATTTTAAAGGGATTTTTTTTTCAAGTACACGGTATCTTAAATGTTTTACGTGTATGGCACATTCCCTTAAGGAGGAAATATCCTGCAGCTCTGCATCCCTCTTCTCACACACACACACACACACACACACACAGGCCCTTTAGCCACAAACAGCAGATTTATTTAGTTAAAGGAACTAACACTTCCATCGCCATGGAACAAATCCCTTTTGTCTCTCGTAGAGACACACAAGCGTTTCACCACAAGGCTCAAGGCGCCAGGGGAGGTCTTCACTCGAACTAGAATTTCACACTCACACAAAAAATACTCGACTTCACACAATCAGCACATGCATCTTTAAAAAAAACGGAATAAAACCTTTTCAAGAACTGAAGTTTGTCGAAAGAGGGAAAATCTAAGAATGTGTCTTACGTCAACTCCAGTTAATTATCACCTTGGTAAATCCCGCGAGTCTGTCTGTGGGAGGAGAAGCTTTGGGGGGAAAAATGCCCAATGCCGGTGTGGGTGAAAGGGTTTTTCAACACTGTTACATAAATGGTGTGGATCTGGTTTTGCATTTGCCTGGGTGTTTTTGTGTGTTTTTTTAACAGGCTTTCTGCCGAAACGACGTCATTGTCTAACCGCGACCCGCCCTGACCGTCACAAACACACACATACACACAGTGAAAAGGGTGTGTGTCTGGTCAGTGCCTACCGCATGTGGAAGGTGGCTAAGGCTGTATTTAGAGGTCTGTCGGCAGAATGGTAGAGTGATTGGGTCACGCTGGAGTCACCATATGTCCTAGTTTGACAGAATCTTATTTCTGACCTTCTGTATCTGGCTGCTGAAACTAGACTAGACATTTTAGTCATACTGAAATGGTCTCCTATTCTAGCCAATTCCCCCTGCACACGTTTAACCTTGGTCGTTAAGATAGGTTAATCCAGGTTTAACAGCAAATTATGAGAGCAGGTTCGGAAAGATTCACGAGGTATAGTCCCATTAACCAGAGGAGCTCTGAGGTTCAGGTGTGCTGCTGGATTTAACTAGCCAACTAGAGAAGTTGACACAAACCGACCATTTAAAAAAGAAATGTAAAATATTATTTTACAAGGTTTTGTCTTTTGTTATGCTACCTGTCAAGTCAACCATATAATAATGAGACGCCACTTGCTTCTGTAGCCAATCTTTTCATATATAAATTAAATTCCCTAACTTAGAGTAGTCACAAAAGGTCTGGCTCAATTTTTGTTAAATTACACGACTCTTGGTTCATTTGATTCCGTTGGTATTCGGGATGTTCCTAACGACTAATTTCCCTGGCGTTTAAACGGAAGTTTAAACTTAAGACTAGTCGACTCGTCTAAAAGTCCGAAAAAATATTGCGTATATTATAAGAGCCATTTGAAACCGTTAATCACATTCTTCAATAACCAAATCATATTTTAAATGCCGCTGCCCAGGCATAGTTCACAATCTTTTGTGTACTATCGCATGCGCTCAAGCTCCACCGATAGACCAGGCGAAGGCGGGCCGGTGGTGCGCCTGCCTAGGGATCCCGGCCAGGGATGGGAAGGCACAGCGAGTAACCGAGTCCGTAGCCCCAGTAAGCGCCGAGGTTGGGACGCTCTAAAACCTTCACCCCCGAGCCCTTCCAAGCCAAGCCAGAGCGATTGTGGTGTAACGGCATGGAGGAAATGCGCTCGATGAGGGGTCCCTAACGAGGGGACGTCGACCTAACCCTAATCCTATCGTTTTACGGTTTTCTTTGTCCCACTTCCTGTCCCGCCTCACTGGCTTGAACAGGCCAATGTATTGCGTCGTTAACATTAGTAACGGATGCTCTTTTTTAAAAGGCAACATTTGACTAGGAAGACATTTCAGTGCAAATTATGTCAATATGTAATATAAATGTGTACAATAATAAAAAATAATAATACCTTTATTTCTGGTGCCGACTAGTGAAGGTAGCAACGTTTAATCGACTAATCGTGCACATCCCTAGTTGGTATAATGCACAGGTGAGTGAGGGAGGACTTCCAGTGAACAGGAGTCAGAAGAGTTGGCTCTGTTGACTTGTGAATTTAATTCTCAGAAATGTCATTTAAATCTGTCAAAATTATTTATTTTTGCACAAGAATGCAGCAAACTGCGGATCCCAAAAATCTTTTAGCCCAATTCCTTCACAATGATGTATTTTGTGAACCACAAAAACAATTTACTTCTGTCAAAATGATTTATTTCGGTGGAATGCAAAGTGTAAATCAGTCCAATTCAATATAGATTATGCCAAATGCGTTGACGGTTTTTTCCACATCAACTTAATCGTCAGTAATTATTTTCAGTTTGTGAGTCGAAGACTTTCTCGCTCACCAACTCAATCAAAACGTCAAAGCATCTTGTTGCTTGTTCAAATCGAGAGTAGAGACTCAGTCGTCTCCATCAACAGCTTTGTTCACCGTCAATAAAAACAATTAAAATAACGGAGCACAGGCGTTGTCTGGTTGGTTTCTTGGACACTTACAGAAAACACACACACCCACACACACCACAAAGGATGCGTACCAGAATCGGGCCTTCCGTCGCTGCTCCTGAACTCCTGCATGCGCTTCTCAAGCTTCTGCTGCCTCCGCCTCTTCATCACCACCTCTGGGTTGGAGATGGTACGCGTGAAGCTTGTCTCGGGCATGTCCTTGTACACCTCTGCCGCCAGCCGGCTGTTCTCCCTGTGGGGGAGGGGGAGTGGAGATGATCAATACCATCACAACTTTCGGTGTTCAAGTATTGCAGTTCTCTATTAAAATGTATGAGAATTGTTTTTTGTTCTTTTACTTAAGCACGAGACCGGAGAAAACAAAATCTTTCTTCGAAAAAGAAGACTCACATTCCAGGAAAAGCAAAACAGAGCGTGCAAGAATGACAAAAAGAAACAACTTTACAACTTAGTCTGTCGATTATCTATAAAGGGAATATTTTAGTAACTTACATTTAAAGGGATACTTAAGAGTTTTTTGGGCAAATGAGGTTTTTGTCTCTATTACCCAAATTCAGACAAGTCAGTACCAATTGTATCCCTGTGTCAGTAGTGAGGGGCTGCATGCTATCTGTCTTAGCTCAATGCAAGGCGGCAGGGGGAATCAACTAGCCTAGCGCCTGTGAAATTAGCTGTTTCAATTGAGATGAAACACACAGGGATGAAATTGGTATAGACCTTGCCTGAATATGGCTAAAATAGACAAGCAATTTCCCAAAGATCCTGAGCATCCCAAAAATGAGTATGCCTTTAACAGTTAAGTCTAAATTGTACTAAGGAATCATTTTGATACTTCTGATGAATATTCAATTCAAGTCAAGAACATCTAGCTACCAGTGGCATATATGCTGTACAAATGTTCAATGTTGCTTTAAGCTTCTCTCTGAGGACAGACAAGATGCATGAGCAGGATAAAAAAGATGGACGATCCTTCATGTTTTTCTGTGCGTGTTGCGTACCCATCCTCTCTGCTGAGGGTCTGCTCATCCCCGTCAGGGATGCGGGCAAACTCCTTCTCTCTCTTCTTCTCCTTCTTCTTCTCCTTCTTGGACAGGGTGCGTTTGAAATTCTGGATGACGCCGTCTTTCTCCTTCTCTGGACCATTGCTCTGCGTCTTCTGTTCGACGGAGGATCAGAGAGTGGGGTCAGACGCAGAGAGAGAAATTTAGAGGTGGAGGCAATGGCAGGAGAGATAACAGTGAGGAGAGGGATGGAGGGAGAGAGAGAGAACATCTTATACGGTACGGTCTTATTGCCAAGTACGATGTCAAGTGCATAAAAAGCTCAAAAATGACTCCCACACAAGGACAGGTTTGTAGGAGAAAAACTGAAAGCCCTCAAAATAAGAAGCAGCATTCAAACTAACTAAAAAACACACTCACGCAGTCTAAACTTTGCTGTTAAAATTGGTAAGATGGACAGACAGACTAGTATCTAGACTAACTGGCTGTCTGCTTGTGCTTACCTTGGGCAAGATGTCGTTTTCATTCTTGAGGACAAAACGTCCTTCCCTGTCGTCCTTGTTCCAGTTGAGCTGCACCACCAAAGGCTTCTCATCGAGGTCCAGCTTGCGCTCTTCTAACACAGAGGGAGAGACGCTGTTATACACATACACACGCTCTTCTTACACACATGCATAGATCCCATTTCTTACACAAAGGAAGAGACAATGAGAACACCATAAGATGCCATAAGATTATCACACACTGTTTTTTGTCAGAGAAATACTAAAATGTCGGATAAAAACATGTCAAAAAGTTTTTTGACATTGTTTTTGTTTTTTTTCTATCCAAGGGAAACTTGCATCAACTCTGGAACTGAATTCAGTTTTAGAGTTTAGTTTACCAACAAAACTCTGTCAAGGTTTTTAGACCTACAATTGTTCTCTTCTAATCTGAGGTCATATTCCATTATTAATAGAAATAAAAATGTATTCTATTTTTATTTAATCACAATACAATGGCGCTGAATGACAATAAATTATAACTTAATTGAGTCACCCGTTCCTGCCAAGCACACGCCAAGATGGACTCACCCCCACTGACATGGACCTCGTACAGGGAGTATTTTGGGGAGGAGAGCATCCTCATGTCGGGCCGGAACTTCTCGGCCAGCGTCTCGATGACGTCCTGGGTGGTGGCCGTGCTCGACACGCGGATACACTTAGTGGCAAAGTTCCCCGCCACACGGTCCTGGAAGTAGAAGCGCATCACGCCGTGAAACTCCAGGTCCTGAAGCACGACAG
>OMKR01043548.1:2719-16328 GCA_900302355.1 Cyttopsis rosea | reverse complement strand
CCCCCCGCCTCTACACTCCCCCATCTCTCAACCACCACGACCGCAACACCAGGTGCACTTGTCAGGACCCTAGGGGACACAAACCCCTCCCCGTGGACTGCTCTCTGACCCTCAGTCACCCCCCACTTTCACCTCTCCCTCACCTCTCCTACTCCCTCACTCTCCACCCCTCCCTCTCACCTCTTCCGTCTCAGTAGGGGGGGTCATTAGTCAAACAAACAGTATGATTTCAGCCACACAATCAATGGGGGTGCGTGGTTGATGTAGTACTGCAACTCTGACCTCTCATCTACTCGCAGTGGAACTGCCCCTCTAATGTCTATTATACCCCACCTAAATAATGTATAAGCCACTTATGCATATTATTCATTAGGTCTATCTCTGATTGAATTGACAAGAATAAATATGCCCTCGAACTCCAAAATCACACGATACAGCAGATAGCTCTTACGTCTAATTTGTGCTTTTTAAGTAAATCCATGTGTAAATATTTGTGAGGCCCTTTAAGTGTTAAATTGCTTTAGAAACAGCTTTGGAATTTTAGTTTTCTTAGTCCTTAAACTCTTCATTTTAAGTTACCTCATTTATATTCTTTGCCATAACAAAACCCAATTATGCGTTCCTACACTTGGGTTTGCCCTTGGGGATCATGCCCCAACCCCCACCCCAGTTGAGGCTTTTCCGCGCTCAATATGTACTGTACCTCCGATAACACCCCTGGGTTGCCCCTGACCCCATACATGGCAACACATGTACTGTATGTGGCCTTGTGGACACATGTTGACATATGCAAACACACATACCACACATTCTTTCAATTATCATACCTGCACTGTATTGAAATAAAAGCCTTCACAAGTTTGTGTTTGACTAATCAGTTTCATCACTCGCTAATTTTTGTTTACACACAGACACACACACACACACATACACACAGTAGCTGCACCGGTCACACACGTACAGACACAAGCCATGATTCTGGCACGAAGAAGAGAGGGTTTGTAGAAGCCTTGTGATTTTTCACCCGCCGTCGTCGAGCAGATGTCACCTCCCGATCCTCTGCAGTCTTACACAAGCGGATCTTTGTATGTGGCTGTGAGGTGCTCCTCTCCACATCCAGGATGTGGAGGACGGCCCATAAATCACTGTCCTCTGCCCAGAGAGAGTAGCATGGACTGGGCTTGGGAATCACAATCCGAAAAATATGCCTCCTCCATCCACGCTTTAATTGTCTTTCTTTAGAATGATCATGATAGACTAGCAAACTCTGGACACTACACACACAAGTCTTAAGCATACAGTTTTTTGGACATCTAAGGATAATTTGATATGAACTTTGTTATGATAATAGTCTGCATTTTCCTCTCCAGTGCTTCAACACTGTTGCCATTTCTGTTATTAATTAGCTAGTGACAATGTTTTAAAAATAGGCGCTGCCATTTGGACACAGCTACCCAAGTAAATTATAATTTATCTGAGGATACGAGAGGAATCTAACTTGCCATATGTATTTCTCTCTCTCTCTCTCTCTCTCTCTCTCTCTCTCTCTCTCTCTCTCTCTCTGTCTCTGTATTGTCTAGTTGTCAGAGGAGTTACAAGGGAAATCAGCCAATGGAGAGATTAGAGAACTGCTGAAGCTGCTGGCCAAACCCCACGTCCAGGTGAGTTTAACCAAGTTGAAAAAATATATTTATTAGGTAATGAATTTTAAGTAACTGTATCTGTATATTTAATAAAGGATTTTGAATCTGTGGAGATGTCTGGCTGGCTGTCAGAGGCCTCCAGGGGTTTCAGACAGCGTTGTCCTTCTTGAGTGACAGATGGAAAGTCCTGACGTTTAATGCACGGCCGTCATGCTCATGGAGGGGATGCCAGAAACAACAGCTCACACACGCACACACACATTCACACTCAGACACACTCAGTTTGCCTCGCTTGTCTCTTTTGTGTCGAACAGCAACGGCCTCAGCCAACGGCTCAGGAGAGAAGGTTGTCAAAGCAAGTCGCAGCCAGAACGCCTAAATTCTGTAAGCAAGTGTGTCTGGAAGTGTGGTCGCCACGAGTGTATGCTTCACACACCTGGGCATAAGACACATCTCTGTCAGCAAGCCTTCGTTAATAACTAGATGCGTATATGTATAGTTATTGGCGTGGCCCGAGGTCTATCCATCCAAGCACAGGGTTTGGGAAGCTCATCAATCCTACATCTGGACAGCTCCAACAGAGGAAGGGAACTACGTGACAAACTGGAGACAAGAGTGGTTCAAGTGTGTAAACCAGAGCGCCCACACTCACACACACTCACTAAAAGTTCTAGGGGATCCCGTTCTATTTGGTCAAGTTCTTCTTCCAACGGCTGTACAGTCGGAGCCGTACCTTGTAGCAACAAGTTCAGCACGTCACCTCTCCACGTATGTCCCTCCTCCCCCAGCTCTCGTAGTCCCCCTGCTCTTGTCAGATGGTGCAGATTTGAGAACAGCAGCAATGCGTGCGTGTCCATGTGGTGAAACAGCGCCTGCATGGTTAAACACCCGTGCAGGATTGCTCGAACAGAAACTCGGCCCGACTGCTCCGTGGTTCCACTGCCTTTACACGGGGAGAGATTTAATTGCAAAAGACACAAACCTTCTGGAGCTTTTGACTCTTCTCTCGACGCAGTCGCACGGCACAGCTGGTCTCTCTCTCCTTCTCTGGCTCTGTCTCTCTCTCCCTCTCTCTCTCTCCCTCTCTCTCCCTCTCATTCTCTATGTCTCTCTGTCTCTTTCCTTCTTCCACCCTTCCACTCCATCCGTCCGACAGGGCACTTGATAGCGCACCAGCCTGTTCCACATGTAAATCACAAGGCTGCGAGTGTAAAACACAAGCAGATGGCCGCCACCTTTTGAATGGCGTCTCTGTGCGATAGTAACTGTATCACTCTCAATTATGGCTGAAATGATCCATTCCCGAGGTGGGGACATAAATCAGGCTCTTTAAAAAGCGCCCGGCTCTCTTTCTTTGCCATTTCTCTCCATCTCCAACTTCCCCCTCTTTTACAACTCGCACATGAGAAAACAACTTTCTCCCATATTAGCCTCACACAGCCAGACTGATATTGACAGTGATGAAAGTAGCAATTATGATGGGCGCCTGTTTCCGCCAGTGTATTAGTGCGCGTATGTGTTTATGTTTGAGTGTTTGCGCGTATGGAGGTGTGTGTATGCATGTATTTCTGCAGATGTGAGGGATTCGTAGGGAGGGCCGGCAGACAGAAGGCACAGCAGAGGGTGCCCCCCCTGCCCCTGGAACCTGGGGCAGAGCCTGCGCCGCGGGGCTGAAAAACGAAGCGTGTTGTTGGTGGACGGGGTTACGGGGGCTCTTTAATGAGAGTCCAATGCCAGGAATGTACGGGCAGGTTTGTTTGGACAAGCCCAGTGATCTGTTTTTTCTAGGATCCCTATTATGTCTAATGAACACAAACACATGGACTCATGGAGGTAGCGAGAGAGGGAGGGTTCGGCTCCCTCTCTGGCTCTTTCTGTCTTTTCTGTCCCCCTGCATCTATCAAAGACTATCTATCTATTCTTCTTTCTCTAGTCTTTCTCTTTCCTCCATCTCTGTCTCTCCCTCCCAAATACAATGCCGAGCTGCTGCTAGGAAATAGCGCAAAATTCAATTTGTTGAGTCGGGGGCCACAGAGGGATCACCGAGCCTGTTGACTCGCACCGACACAGGAAGAAGGACTTCCACATGGAAAGCTACGTGTGTGGGTGTGGAGGTAGTGCGCACGTACGTGCACATTCTTGCTCCAGCGTCTTGCTGGTGTCGGTGGTCACCAGCGAGGGCCCTGTGCCATGTGCTACCTATTAGCGCGCAGATGTTATTGCTACTTTGAAGGGGCGGGGATGATTTTTACAAGGCATTACCCGTGGCCCTGATCTGGGTCTTTCGGGGACGGCTGCAAGGGAGAATGTGGCGGGGGCCCATGTCAGAGCGGACGAAGCGGTAGGCAGCCATCGATGAGAGGACACTCAGAGGTCAGGATAGGAACCTTAATGGATAGGGATCCAAGGAAACTGTAAATGGTTGGGCATTAGAAGAAACTTTGGGGTGTTTGGACCTGAGGGGGTTGTTGGTGTTACATAGGTAACATAGGTAAAATATAGGTTTTGAACAACAGCAATCTTGTTTTTTCATTGCGCGTCTGCCTATCTATTCATTGTGCTTCAGTGTGTGTGTGTGTGTGTGTGTGTGTGTGTGTGTTTATGGAAAGAAGGAGAGAGCCCAAGGATTTTGTCTGTGCACGTGGGCTGTGCGTGCATGTCCATATGTGCATGAATCATCCAGATCATTTTTTAAGACAAAGATAAAAAATTGAAAGCTTTCTTTCCAAGAACCCAGGATGTTTAGATGGAGAGCTGACTGCCTTGCATTAAAAGGACACCAAGGTCCGCTTCAGCGTGCCAGACCTTGGTTCTGGTCCCACCACGTTGATTGGCACCTGGTTGACCCACACGTTGTCACCAACCATATCGAGTGCTGTGACTGACAGCGCAGCCCCATTAGCAGGCCCGGGACACCGCACGGCTCTGACCTCAGGCTGAAAACCTCCAAAAAAAAAAAACCTTCGCGTTCCTTTTCCGAGATCGCCCACCGCTGCGTACGGTAGCTTTCACCAACGCTGTTTTTTCGGAAAAACTCCGGGAACCTGATACAGCGCCACATTAAAAGAGGCTTCTCTCTCACCAGTCCGCATCCCCTCGCTACAAAGGGAGGGAGCAGACCAAAGCAAAGAAAAACGGGAAAAACTGATGGCAGCTGCGAAATCAGCGGCGTTCCTCTGCAAATATTTGCACTGTAATATTTTATCCCGGAGTTGAGACTGATGTATGCTGCTTTCATTTAGTGGCCAGAAGAAGAATTCTCCTCGTGACAGAATCGTGTGTGTGTGTGTGTGTGTGTGTGTGTGTGTGTGTGTGTGTGTGTGTGTGTGTGTCGCATCTGTGGTGCTGAGAGACATAGATTGTCATTACCTGACCTTAAACACACTTAAAAGGCTCTGGATGACCGTGAACTCTTCATCTGCAGCCTGACAAAGTGCTATAAACGCAATTTATTTATTACATCTTACATCCAGTACTGCTTTGGCATCCCGTTCAAACCCTCGTCTGCAAACACTTCTGGTTCATTCCAGCTTTCCGACATGCGGGGTCTGCAAGCCGAGTACCATGAAGAGAGGAGGCTGCGTTCCCACTCGCCCCAATGCAACACACTGCGTCTATTTTTAGGCGTCAACTGACAAAAAAATGTTATGCCTTGTTTTGTTTTTTGTTTTTTGAGTCACTAAAAACACAGGTTAGACACTGGCGGGGGAATTGCGAAGAGGAAAGAAGAGAGAGGAGAGAAAATGGAATTATTAATGACAAAAAGAAAATGTTTGAATTGGATTGGAGGGAAGAGAAAAGAAGTGCAATTAACAGGTTGAAACGAGAGACAAATGGAAAGTGTGCGAGATTGCGTGGCTGCTCTACACATGCATGCATTTGTGTGTGTCACAGAGCGCCGGTTGCCTCTCCTCCTCCCATCTGCTCCCAGTTAGCAACATCTTGAACGCTGTACTTGCAGCGTGCTCCCATGTCATAAAACACACCGCTCCTCTCCTTCGTCTATCCTCCTCCGCCCCCTCTCCATGTCTGTCTCTCTCTCTCTCTCTCCCTCTCTTCCTCCCCCCTCTCTCTCTCCCTCCATTTCTTTTTTGTCTGACATGTGGTGGAAGATGTTTTTCTCGCCCGCTCTCCTCCTCCTACCCACGGAAAAAGCTGTGCGCGTCCAACTGCGTCTCGGTCCGGACACGGAGTCGTTAAATAGTTTGAAAAATGAACGCTCTCAATGGCATCCTTCTTGTCTCCGTCTCTCCGTCTCTTTTTATGCCTGCTCGTGAACCTGCGAAATATCAGAGGCGGCTGAGAACTTCATTACTTTGACTCGAGCCGAACAGCGTGGAACATCATCGCTTTCGGCAAGAAGAATGGCAATCCCAGGAAAGGGTGGCTGTTGGAAACAGTCGTGACGGGGACAGACCGACACATTTAAACACACACACACACACACACACACACACACACACACACACACACACACACACACACATGCATTGTTTTGTGAGCGATGGTCTGGGGAAAATTCTTAGTGCCTTTAATCAGAGAGATGTATGGAGCAAGAGATTTGGCCCTAATGACAATTAACACATGTAGCTAGTGGAAGAGGTTCCTAAACACTATCAAATCCATCACACTGTGCTCAAGGCAGACACCCCAATCCATAACCATCCTCCCCAGCAGCCTCTGTCTTTCCTCTGTCCGGCTGAAAGAGAGAAAACTGATTGTACTTACAACAGCATTATACTTGTGTTCTATTATGGGGTACTCTGCATTATGTTGGTGATTAGAGCGAGGTAAGGCAAAGGCCTTTTTAGTTTAAGTAATAACCCTTGTCTATTGTGTCTTTATCCCTCCACATTGTTTCAACTCTCTCCTTTCCTCTATCCAGAGCCTTCTGTCCGTCCATGACACGGTGGCCCAGAAGAGTTACGACCCCGAACTCCCGCCGCTGCCCGATGACATTGACGACGATGAGGATTCTGTGAAAATCATACGACTAGTTAAGAACAAGGAGCCTCTTGTAAGTCCGTCCTTCTGATCACCTTGTGCAGCCACTGTGTACTTTTGGAACTTATTTGCCATACATGTATCGCTCACCAAAATGAATTGAATTGAAATGAAATGCACATTTATCCAAGCTGTGCTGTCCTATCCATGCACACTGCGTTTTCTCTAAAACTCTTCACCAGCGTTTTAGGTATGCTCCGATGCCTGTGGAAATCTAAGCCACAACCTTGAAGTTGTAAACACTGCTTACCAAGCGGAACCGACCACAACTACCCTGCGCTCGGGCCCTGTGTATTTTCAGCCATTTATTTCCGTCATGGCCAGTTGTTGTCGCTCTTTTGTCGTGACGCTGTTCTCACGTTCAGACATCGTCCCAGACATCAGCAGGCCCAAGGCCAGCCCCCTTGTCTACCACGCTGTCTCAGCCACGGTCTCAGCCCTTAACAGTAGCGGTGCCCTGGCCCACGGTTGTCTTTTCACTCTTTCCCTCGACATCCTGGGCGTCTGTCTACAACGCAGAATGACTGGCATGCCAAGCATTCCCCCAAGCCCCGTCTGCCCTTCCCACATGCGGGTATTTGTGCTGGACCTCTTGGTCTAATCCTTCCACCTTTACTCCTCTACTGGGTACTGCTGTTATGTCACGACTACATGCTGCAATGGCATCTTTTTTATCTTATTGCTTCTGGACTTCCGACATTCTTTCCTCCTGTTTCATCCCAAATGCTCTGTTCAAGGCCTTGGTGTGACCTCTGTCTGTCCTGTGATACGTACAGTCAAACAACACATACTCTGACACAAACACACTCATGGGCTCAGGCTGAGATGGCCTGTCAAAGAACTTTGCCCGTCACCATTGCACTGCCCTTTGTTATGTGGGAAGGCCTTGCCCATCTTTGATCTGGTCTGGACATGTCTCGGCCCAGCCAGAGTTTTTATTTTTTATTTTAACTTTGCGGGTTATGCACAAACCACCATCTTGGCTACGGGCCTGCGCTTTCGTCTAACCACACCCCGAGGGAAACGACAACACACCTAAGCCATTTTTGGGTTTCTGCCTTTCTGTTGCATGTTCCTGCACGGCAGGCGAATGTAATAATGTGGCTTAAAGGAATTCTGGCTCTCTTGCGCAAATTGTCGCCAGCACTTCCTGCAGTGGCCCCCTCCGCGTCTGATGTTGGATCTCATTCCTCTGTAACCATAATATGATTTACACCCAGCCCTGGTCAGCATAATCATCTGCTTGTGTTATTCCATTACACATCTTGATTCTTTTTTGTCCCAGAGACTTGGCTGCCAACAAAATCTCAAACACACATTTACGATGTGTGATATTGTGTGTTATCACACAATATTGCGATTGTTCATTATGTGGAATCTATTTTGGTGCAGTAGTGACTCAGTTTTAGTTTATGAGTTATGGGTCTAAACCATGGTGATTTTGTGGCTGTACAGTAAGTGATAGTCTTCTGCTAGGAGGCCAACGTGGGGTCAAGTTGTCCAATGTTGGATGTGTGATTTTCTTCTCCCAAGTACACTGAGTTGCACTAAATGAAGCAAGTCCAATTATGGAGCCTATTGAGCCATAAACACCATTGCCGAAATGAGTCACCAAACCCACCAACATATTTGGTGAAGGGACACCAGAAAAAAACAAACAAATAAAAATCCTACATGCTTCATCTTACAGGTTACCATCCTAGGAGGCTGATCCCAAACCATCACTATAGATTGAGTTCATCCTACAGAGTGTCGGTCAAGCAGGCTGGACTTCCACTGCCTGAAAGTAATGTAATAATGTCCTGGGCGTGTCCCCAAGAGGGAGGCGTTGTGGTAGGGTTGAGCATGGCAGGGTTCCTTATTGGGGCCTACACGCTTAAAGTATTCTGTAAAAACAAAACAATAAATACCAAAGGACTACTATTATGGCCACAGACCATCTCAAAACATCCCATCTGATGGCACTATATTTGTATTATGGGCATGAAGAGCGGAGTAACTCAGAGCACCTTAGATGATTATAGGGAACATCTACAGACTAGCCTCTCTGTGGTCTACTTGGCACGGAGCTGAACTGACCTCAAAGAAAGACTCAGGGCCTGCGGAATCCTGTCCTGTAGAAACAAACCTTTGGGTCAGAGCTTGCACATTTAAAGAGCACTATTTACCAGTAATCAGTAAACTACAAATGAAGAAATAATTTAAACAAACATCCCTGAACACCGTTGCCAGTGTACTCATTACAGATTACGATGATTAAGTGATGAAATGAAAATAAAGTTGAACTCTTCCCCTCCGTTTATAAAATGCGACACAACCAACCATGTGATATTTAGACTAATTGGAGACAGGAACTGTTAGTTTAATCATGTAATACACTGTTTTTAAGCTGCCTAAATTGCAGCCACAATTCTAGGCCAGACAATTTCTCTCAGAAGAAAGAAAAATAAGATCTCCTGTCTTGCTTGTTTTCATCTTTTGCAGTGCAGACGGCCTCAGATAGTGTTCCTACTTAATGCGCTTATTTCATGCATTCACGCCACAGATAATTGTTGCATGTACATAAAATATATTTAAGAAATATAATGGATTATATGTAGAAAAATGATAATACACACACACGTACATTAATTACAAAATTTGGTCATCTTAACCATTTACCAAACTGTAACTGGTTGAGAGGAACATTGCCTGTAACATTTCACGCCCAGGACATGTACAACTGCTACTTCTGCGTAGCGCCACAAGCAATAGTCCTATCGGCAAACTCACATCGTACTCGCCCACCACAATGAGGTTACTCCGTTTCCGAGACAATCTAATATGACAGTGAATTTTAGGGTTCTCTGTTTATGCTCTCAACCGCCGACCCCTTTGACATGGCACCCATTGTCATCTTGTGTGACCTGAATGAAGACTTAAGTCCATGTCCATTAAGGAAGCAGCCAGCCGGGCAGGCGTACACGGCGCAGTCACAGCTGTTCCCGCTAAGCGATAAAAAGAAAACCCTGATTGTGTAGGGTCCTCATTCACTCCTGCACTAAATTGATTTGGATGTGCCCTTTAACTCTCAGTTCCATATAATCAGCCTGAAATCCTCAAACTTGACATCATAACAAGAGGGCTGTACAATATCGGGCTAATTTCCTGCCTCTCGTGCATCTCTCTCTCTCTCTCGCTAATTCTCTCAGTTGCTCCCTTTCAAACCCAAGCTTATTCTCTTACCTCATTCTCTCTCTCCCCCCTACTCATTCTGCCGTAGCGGTGGATGTTGTCTGGTGACCATGCTGCGGTTAGCACACCAGTTCCCGGTGACTCATCCATTAAGTTAATTGTGATTAGACGAGTGGATTGTATTCAGTAGCACTGATTAATTGCTATCATTTTTCAGAGCGTGACTCCATGGCGTATTTTTAGAGAAAGCTACAGTCTCTGCCTTCCAGGACGGCCTCTTTCCTCCACCCCTTTTTCTTATATTCTCTTGCTGCAACCCAAACCATCTGATTTATTAGCTCAAATGTCGGGACAATGTAATAATTGGGTTTGGAGAGAGGCATAAACATGTGGCTGTGTCAAGAAAAAAAAGCCAAAAGCGAGCCCCAGCCATGTCTTTTTATTGAAAGAATGTGTTATTTTGGATAAAGTTTCTGAAGGAGAGGTGGTGGGGGGGGGGGTTGTGCTTGTGTGAATATGCATGTGTGTGTTGCGGTCGAGGGGCTCAGAGTTTCGTCAGGGCTGACTTGGGCATGTGGCGGGGAGCAAATATACCAGTACAGTTTTTTGCCTGAGGTGATAAAAGCGCCCAAGTGCAGACTGACTAATAGGAGAACTGCGGACAAAGACTTGGAAGATTCCAGAACACACTGGTGTTACACAATTCGGCGCTCTGAGCCAGAAAAACCCAAAAGCAGCAGGCGCTGCGAGGATGAAGTAGCGAGAGAGAAAAGCAGACGGGCCCAGACAAACATGCACTCACTCCACACACGCCACACTTAATCCGCAGCCTTATCCTTAGAGCATCCCGGAAGTATTAAATTCTACCTAGGAAAACTCAATATTGGAAGAAAAGATGATGGCGCTTCCTATAGGCGCCATCCCGAGGGAGGCGCCAAAATTGTGCCCAGAAAAAAAAAAGTTCAGTGAGTGATCATCACAGTGCTAGATGCTAGATCATTAATGGGTATATGCGTAATGGAGAGGGAGCGATCGGGGCGCAATTTGCGGGTGCGCGTCCCCGTGCCCCGTTCCTCCAAATGAAACAAATAAAAACAGTGTTTTTCTTTGACATATATTTTATTTTACTCCGTTTCCTTATTGAACAAAAAAAAAAAAAAAAAAGCACCGTGCGTAACAGAGTGCCTAGAGCAGCAAAATGGCTGGAGCCGGGCCAGGTCTGTCTGATGTGAGGTCAGTGATGTGTGCGGGACCCCTGTTCCCTTGTTGAGATGCTCCTAAAAACCCTGCGATGCAAATGTATGCAACATACTTGGGATGCCGGTTGCGTTAAGCCCCAGCAGGTTAACATTTTATGGACCACTTGTCGTCTTTGGAGTATTTGGAGCTCATTGGAGTCGCTCACCACCCCCCCTCCCAGCATAGTTTATTAGCTATTTTTCCCCTTCTCACTCTCCAGCTTCTTTCTTTTTCCTCTCTCTATATAGTCAACTCATCTCCCTTTTCTCCCCTTCTATCTTTCTTCTGCTTCTCCTTCCTTGCCGGCTGGCTTCCTGTCCTTCTTTGTGGATGACCGTCGCCGCAGCTCAGAAATGACCTCGCCGCGTTCCAGTCATGCGCTCAGACTCGGAATGCCGTCCGAGTACAAACTTGACACTTCATCCATCCCCGCTCTCTCTCTCTCTATCCCATCTCCCCAGGTTGTTAGGCATCATTAGTAGCTGTAAGACACCCTCCGCCAGCCAGGAATGTGACAAGATCAATGTCAGTCCTTGTCTCTGTCAGTGCGCGCGAGAGGATTGGTTTTCCCTTTATGATGGGGTGCGATTGGGTGCATGTTTATGGAAAACCCGAAGGTGGTCGCGGGGGCCATGTCATCCAGCTGGCAGCGCTCACCTCAGCGCCCCAGCTGGCAGCGCCTACAGAACCAAACAATACGGTTCTGCCACTACTGGGCACGGCCACCCAGTCTGCCCACAGCCGCTGGATGCCAGGGGATCAGCTGGACTTCTCATTAAAGACCCACAAATAGCCCTGGCTGGACATGAGAGAGGCATAGTACAGTGCTTGCTGTACAAATTCAGATGACTTTTCATTATAAAGCTGCCAAAAATGGGAGTGACATTCTTTTTTTTTTTTCTTTGCACCTGCACCTAAATGTGATTTCATAATTGTGACTTGACAGGAAAGGAGCGTCCTGGCTTTGTGAGATGCTGTTCTTGTCTTTTTGGTCAAATTCACGGAGCAGACACGAGAATAGCAGTCGCTCCAATCTGCTGTTGGCACTTTGACGTGACGCGCATTCCCCGACTTCACGAGGCGGGACCCTGTCTCCTTTCTGACACAATTAGGGTTGTAGGATAACTGCTGCTCTCATCCCGTTCTCTCTGGAGGGGCCTCTCGCATTCGCTCAGATGGCACGCGTCGCGATCACTTAGCTTTGCAGGGAAATTGAAATACCATCCACTTTGTCGGGCTGGCACAAGTGTATACACATTAACACATACACAACGGCTGAGGTCACTCGATAGTGTTAAGAACAATGTGGAGAAGCTTTTGATTTGGACAAAGTTGAAAGGAAGAGCTTCAATTGACCTGAAGGGGATGAAAACAGATTTCTTCCTATCTCCCTAAACCCATCTTCTGTTTACACCAGAGCGCAAAAGGCACAAGAGGAAAGTAATGACACTGGCAGAGGATTAATGGAACGGCTAATGGGATTAGAGGAGACAGCACACATGTTAGTGTTTTGCAGACAGAGCTGTGTGCTTTAAAAGCAATACATCTTTCATTTGATGGATTAGGCCTGGTCTTTATTGGAAGTGCCGTCAAAGGAAGATGGAGCACTGCACTCAAAACATGAGGACAAGTTGTGAGCTCTGGTAGTATTCCATTGACCATGTTGTGTTGCTGTGTGCGTGTATATATTTGTGCATGAATGTTGCGAGTTGTGTGTGTGTGACTGTTCCGGATGTCTGCAATGTGCGAAACAGCGCCTGACACACCGCCCCGGCAGTCTGTTGAGTTGTGAACCTGAGAACGCATAATTCTGAAACCCACATCAGAGGCTTGTGCAGATTATAATCTCAAGGCTCTCTTAAAGAAAAAAAATAGTCTTCCTCCCATCATGTGTAATCATAAAAGTGAACGCAGACCTCAGCGTTTACACTCTTCGTCCTGAAGCACCTTTTTCCACTCTTTCCGTCCACATCGCATTCCCGCATCGCATTCCGAGTGGCTGAATGTGGGCATTGTTGCCCATCCACCAGGGGCGATATGACACGCCGCCTCGCTCCCATGTGCCTCCCAGAGCACTTATGGAAATGAGTAGTGACATGTGAAAGGGCTGTTTTCATAGCCGGGATAAGGACTGGGGAAAACACTAAACAATCCCAGGCTGAGATGGAACTCCCTCTCCTTCTATATGACACACTTCTATATGACACACTGTCTCTTTGTTTACACCCACACACACATAGGCACACACATGTAGGCAAACTGGATATATATTTACAGCAATGACTAACTACCTGGCACTGTCTTGACACCTAGCAAAGAGAGCGGTAATTTGGCTTGGTCCGTATGTTAACTCGCACGGACATTTGAGATACAAACATACACACATACTTACATACACACTCAGGCTTAGCCCCGGGCTCAACACATACAGGCACCTGAAGGCTGAAGTGCTGAGGTGGGCTGCTAAGTGTGTTTTCACAGTGAGTGGGTAATGACCGCCCCTAACATTAGGATTTAAGATGAAAACGTTGGGGGGGGGGGGGGGTGGT